>JAWPHD010002688.1:0-245055 GCA_037043455.1 Cyrtodaria siliqua | reverse complement strand
CTTATTATATTTTGAGAATTCAAACTCTATAGACACAATAGAAACGGCTTTACCAGGTAGGTCAAACTCTAAATCTGCAGCGTCAAATTAGTGTTACTCAACTCATAATTCATTTATGCATATTCAATCATGTTAAGAACCCGTTGATAAACATTTACTTTTAATCGGCACTTATTATACATTATTATACGGCCAAAACACCTGGATAAAGTGTTGATGAACGGTTGTGTCATACAATTTGTGTCGTTACTTGGCGGGCCAGTTTCTTTAATATACACGTCAAGGGTCCAATTAATGGCGCTTTTGCTATATGTTTTTAATTTGAATCCATTTTACCGTTAGTAAAACGTTTCAAAGCATTACACTTGATTAACTGTTGTTTTTGGCCACTTGTTATGACTGGTTGGTTGTGAGTTGATGGTTGAGTTGGTTGGTTGGTTGTTGGTTGGTTGGTTTGTTTGTTGGTTGGTGGTCGTGGTCGGGTGGTCGGTCGGTTCGGTGCGTCGGTCGGTCGGTCGGTCGGTCGTCGTCGGTCGGCTCGGTCGTCGTCGGCGTCGGTCGGTCGGTCGGTCGCGTCGGTCGGTCGGTCGGTCGGTCGCGTCTCGGTCCGGTCGTCGGTCGGTCGGTCGGTCGGTCGTCGGTCGGTCGGTTGGTTGTTGGTTGGTTGGTTGGTTGTTGGTGGTGTTGGTTGTTGGTTGGTTGGTGACTGGTTGGTTGGTTGGTTTGTTGACTGGTGTTTATTTCATTTTAGCACATTAAAGGCATATAGACGTCATATGAGCTGGAGGAGGCAGACCACACGCTTCTTTCTCTGAAAAAAACCCATATACCTCCCGCATCCTTGTGTGTGTTGTTCTAAGGATTAAAGTCCCTCCACTGTTTAAATAATAAGACGTCCTAAAGGTACAGTGTACAATATAGTCTGGACGCCATCCAAGGTAGAATATAGTCTGGACGCCATTCAGTAGAGAGAATATAGTCTGGACACCATCAATAGGTACAATATAGTCTAGACGCCATTCATAGGTACAATATAGTCTGAATATAGTCTGGTCGCCATCCATAGGTACAATAAGTCTGGACGCCATCCATAGGTGCAATAGTATCTGAGCCCATTCATAGGTAGAATATAGTCTGGACACCACATAGGTACAATATAGTCTGGACGTCAGTATAAGGTACAGTATAGTCTGACGCCATCCATATGTACACTATAGTCTGGACGCCATCCATAGGTGCAATATAGTCTGACGCCATTCATAGGTAGAATATAGTCTGACACCATCAATAGGTACAATAGTCTGGACGCCGTATATAGGTACAATATAGTCTGGACGCCATCCATAGGTACAATGTAGTTGGACGAATAGGCGCATCGCGAGCTGTGATAGTTGGAAATAGTAGGCTACGACAGTCCTGAGTATAGTCTGGACACCATCATAGGTACAATATAGTTGACCGGACCATCCATGGTACAATATAGTCTGGACGCATCCATAGGTAGCAATATAGTCTGGACGCTCATCCAGGTGCAATATAGTCTGGACGCCATCTTAGGTAGAATATAGTCTGGACGACCATTAATAGGTCAATATAGTCTGGACGCCATCCATAGGTACATATAGTCTGGACGCCATCCATAGGTACAATATAGTCTGGACGCCATCCATAGGTGCAATATAGTCAGGACGCCATTCATAGGTACAATATAGTCTGGACCCATCCATATGGCAATATAGTCTGACCCATTCATAGGTAAATATAGTCTGGACACATAATAGGGGACAATTAGCTGACGCCATCCATAGGTGCATTAGTCTGGACGCCATCATAGTAGAATATAGTCTGGACACCATTAATAGGTACAATATATAAGCGGCATCCATAGTGCAATATATCTGACGCCATCCATCGGCCCTTTCTGTCTTACACTTCGTGCTCCCAGTGGTATACGGACACACAGCGGTTACTTGTTTTGTTACTAACAGTCAAAGGGCAGTGCGTTGATAATTGAATGAATTCACTGTGAAGGAGGGCATTTCATTGTCATATGAAGACTGATATCAAACGATTCAAACAAGACAAGTAAGTATTATTGAACAAAAGTATCTTTTTTAGGGACATATATTAAACTATGAACATTCATATATTGCTTGAAACTTTAGACATGCTTGGTAAGGACATTCATTTTCAAAAAAGTGTTGTTACTTTATTATTTTCTAAGGAAGTATCACAGTTACCTCCCATATAATAAAAAATACATATTCGTATGCAAACTTACTTACTTTAACAAATTTAAAGTTTGGCATTGATAAATTTGCCAAATCTGTCATTGTTTAAAATTCGCTAAAAGTGTACGCAAAACATTGTTATTCTCACCAAAAACATTCCACATTTCGTGAGGTAAAATTGCAGTCCTTTTCATTGAATTGAAAACGATTTTAGATAACCTATAAAAGTAGTTCCCATTGCTTTAATTGTTTTTATCACCGACTTACAGATGACTTTGTAGCATTATTAATTGTCATATCTATTAGTTCATCATTGACCCCGTACATAACGTATCTCGTCTAGAATCGACTGCATTTTGTATTTTACATTTATTATGTTCAGTATATAGTATTTAAAAAAAATATATATATAAAAACGGACAGGGAAAGTAGCATTCAATGACGACAGTCAACCACAAAACACAAAAACAAACACGCAAACAGACAAACGAGAAGGCAAAAGTGATAAAAAAGCTAACGACATCACAAACACAAAAGGGTTGACATTAGGGCTTCCGCCTTGGAACGGTCAGTGGCCAGAAGGCATGGCACTCGGCGTTTTAAACCAGGTGCTAGGGTGCACCAAACCTCACACTTACCCTATTGTCATCCCAGTTAAACGGGGACAGTGTAAATAAAGAAATCCCCGCCATGAAATATTGTCTATACCAACAAGCAGCGTTAAAAGGAATAATATTAAAACACCTAGATGCTCGTGTATATATAAATACAAAAAAAAGCCTAGAAAGCCACATGAAGGTCTCGATGACTGGCATAAGCGAGACTGCAGAAGCCGGAGCAACAGAGAATAAAACCATTGAGGGCACGACAAGACAAAATTAAAATTACATTCAATTAACAAAGCCGTAACCTTGGAGGAATCGCTGAACGATGGAAAGGTAGTAGCAGACTCTGATTGATTGTGGCTGATCATTAGCAGCAATTTACGTCCAGTACCAACGCCCGACCTACCACCAACTTTCAAATATTACAGACTTCTCTGTTAATGAACAATCAACACATCGTTGTGACACTATAATTGAAGCGTCCAGCCATGTTATATTCTGGCTCCTCATTATGATTCTCGCGAGACTTCGTTAAACGCCGTCTAGCAGAGAGGATTTTCTATAGGTCATATACCACTATCCATAGGCCCCCATTATAGCCTTTTGGCTTACAACACCTATTCCTATATCCGAACGGATGATAAACCTAACTGTTTTTAAAGACTATCTAGAGACACTCCAAAAATGACCAGCAAATTGGAGGTAATGTGAGCTTTTAGCCTCTAATATTTCACTGAAGGTGGGCACCCCAGTCAAGAAATTTTACTTTTTGCAAATAACTCTCAGTACAATTGTATCCATACAAATGCAAATTTCAGTCAAAATATACTTATTCGTATGTTTTATCATGTTTTGGTGGAAATATAATATGTTGATGTTTTATTCGGATTTGTTAGATTGATTGGGTAATCTTAATCCAATCAGAATCTGCCTTACAATATGTCTATATGCCCTAATAGACCTATACTTTTTTCAACCAATCAGAAGCCCCAATCAATAGTGGTATCTGACGTAAAGTGCGTTCGTTTGATCGAGCTTGTTACGTTAATTGGTCACTCTGACATCTTGTATTATTTCACCAACAATGATTTAAAAGCAGGCAATTTATTCCATGCAGTTTTAGTGAAAGTCAAACACGTTAGTGGTTGAAAATGTAATATGTATTCAAAACAACTGATTCCGGAAAAAGAAATACCTTTCGAAAAATTAAAATAATAATGTGTGCACTTTTCTCAATTCTCATTCTTCATTTAGCACGTTTTATGAACTTGTTTGTTGAACGTCGCCTGAAGGATTAACTTAAAACTTTAAATACTACTCACTTGATGGCTGTATTGAATGTCTGCCTGAAGGATTAACTTAAAACGTTAATACTACTCACTTAATGGCTGTATTGAATGTCTGCCTGAAGGATTAACTTAAAACGTTAATACTTCTCACTTAAGGCTGTATTGAATGTTTGCCTGAAGATTACCTTAAAACGTTAAATACTACTCACTTGATGGCTGTATTGAATGTCTGCCTGAAGTATTAACTTAAAACGTTAATTCTACTCACTTGATGGCTGTATACTATTTTACACATGTGTAATCTATTTAAATAAAAGGGGTATGTTGAAATTAACAGTCAAAGAAAACAGTCTGATTGTTTTGTGTGTGTGTGTTTTTTTAATGCCAAAACACATGCATTTTTCTCCATAAAACGGAAAGGTGGCATATGTGTTTTCTTTCATGATCTTCATATTTGCTAACAATACAGACGTTTTGAAAAAGTGTTGGTCATAGGATATACATTTCCCCTCTAAATGTTTCTTTTTCCCACCAAAATTGGCTATTTTTTTCGAAGATTGCAGGCAATGAAGGTAATATTCTCCTTTAATTCCTCATAATTATATCATTATTTTGTCCATATATGCATAAAATAGGAGCATATATATTGAGATTAAATAAAATTAATATAATTCGATTTGATTTATGATAATACATTTTATTTTTTTCGCCTAATTTTGGTTTGAAAATAGGTCATATATATTTATCGTGTTATAAGATATCTCAGAAACCGATTGGTGACTTATTTTTTTTAAGCTGAAATATGCTTTGTATAGACCGCTATAGCTATGTACCAATTCTACAAAGGTTGTACATAGTAAAAAAGCTGAAGAAACTGTAGGCAATGTCCTGAAGACAAAACATCAAGATTATGCAACTTCAGTAGGTGTTCAGTCCTGCTGGATTGTTTTGATGCGTGAAAAGACGCAATAAAACCGAATCTGCTACTTTTCTCTCATGTTTGTGTTGTTGCTTCAAGGTATCCCCTTATCAGTATTTATTTAATGGTAATGTATCTATGATATGACCACCGGGGTAGCCATAGAAGCATTATTTGTCAGTTCAGTATTGCTTATTTCATCAACATTTTGCTTACCTATACCTATAAAACGAACTTACCAGTTTATGATAAATACATCTATATAATTATAACAGATACATTATCAAAACTACATGTTCAATATATAGCGTATTTAAATACGCCGTTATCAGTGAATCAGATGTATTAGCCTAATACGCCAATTGCCAGTATGTGTGTGTAAGGCATAATTATTTACATGTAGAGTTAATTAACATGTTGAAGTGATAGCGAAATAATTCCCGGTGAGAAAGATCTTGCGATATAGAAACGAGTGCGTTTTCGCACGAGTTTTTAATCGCTAGCATAGCACAGAGATTAAGATTCGCGACGTGAATTATTTTCCGTATCACGACAAAAATGTAATTAAACTATATAAATATCTATGTATTTCTTTCCAATCGTCTTTTGACACAAGTATTCCTTCTTCTGTCACTCCTTTGGCGACAGAGCGGAGTAATAGTATGACGTCAATTCGTGACGTAATATCGTGACGTCTATCATTTAGTTCATAACATTTGGCTACTGTGCTATCTTGCGCAATTGGCGAGATAGCACAGTAGAGGAAGGGATATGTTATAGATTTTCTCAAACTGGGAAATTTCTATAATTCATCACAGAATATATAATATAAATGTAATCAATACTGGTCATCAATATAAAAGTTGGTAGAATAGAGCAATAACAGATGATATGTTTGCTTTGTTAGACGGTTTTCTATTCATAATATTAGGTTCGTTTATAGCTAAAGTGATACATATTGGTTCTAACGGTGTTAAAGCCTTTTACATTTACAGTTTAAGTTGTCAATTGTCAGAAGGTTTCTCTTATTTATAAGAAGGTCAATTATCACCAAACAGATTCATAGTGGTTTTAACGATTGTATTGGTACATGTAATATGGCTGGTGGTAGATAATATTCAGTTTGCAAGGAGATCATGTGTATTTATGAGTATTGCAGAAAAACGCAGACCATACAATAACAAATAGATAGGACACCGTAAAATGTATCTAAATTTCTGGTGGCACAGTGCGGACATTTCACAAAATATTGACCGACTTTAAACACACATATTTGAAGAGTTGTATGCATTTATGTCTGTCCAGCTCGCAAACCAATGCTCGTCCAAGCTAGTATGGGGAAAATGTATAACTCCGAGATGAATTGAATACCGTAATTTAATTAATGCCATAACATAACTCTCATATGTGTAGAACAAATGGATATATAACATGTCATATCAAATAAAAACTATCCCGGTATATATTTAATATATTTACAGAAAAACATTTTCATTTATGTCAAAACCCATGACAAATGTATTTCTTTTTCTAATGACGGTATTTTCTTACTTTAACATTTTAAGCAATAAATGAGTTTGAAAGAAAGTTGCACTACGTCAATTGCTCGGTGTTTAAGGGAAAAAGCCAAAACTGGTGTTATTTTTAAATTTAATCAGCTTTTTATGCAATGTTTTATTTTGAAAATAAAGATGAATTAGAATAATCCATTTTGCTATTCCATATTCCATATGAATATGTTGAATGTATTCTCATCAATATCAATGATTTTTTTTGAAAGGGGAATTTAAAGGAAAATGTAGAGTGCCACGTGATCTTTTGGCTTTTTTATTAGTTCAGATAGGAAGTTTCCAATATGTTTTTTATTAGGTCTGTGAGCAGAAGTAGATCAATAGTGGAACAGAAACGGCAGCATTCGCTAAACGCAGTCATCCAAAATCACCCGTTACAACATCAGTCATTACTAATAACACAATTAATAATTGCACTTTGTTCAAATGTAAAAATATTGCAATCCAACCTTTGACTCTTTTTATTCATCGATATGTCTTCACAACTGTGAGTGAGGTTTGATGCACCCTTGAACCTGGTTTAAACCCCAAGCGGTATTTTTTGTTTTGCCACTGACCGTTCAAAGGTGGTAGTCCTATAGTCAGCATTTTGTGTGTTTGATGTCCCATACCTTTCCTCCTTGTAATTGTTGTATGTTTCTATGCGTGGTTGTGGTTGACTGTCGTCCTTCAATGCTACATTTCCTGTTGTGTGGTCCTTGAAATCTTCATTTCTTCTTCGACTGTTATATCGTATTGTATTATTATTATTAGCTTGTTATGCATAAACCATACCTAAAATAAATACATTAGGTATAATGAATGAATAATTCATTTAACATTTCAATTTAAATGTGGATGATATCAACATAAACAGTTTGTTATAGATGAACATAACAGAAAAGCTTTACACACTGTTCTATGTTGAAGAAAAGGTTTAAATTAAAAATGTTCTATAGTAATGTATTCCTTAATACGTTATTCGTCATAAGTACGTGTCAATCGATATATTGTAATTTTAGTCGCATTTGTATAGACTGGTCTGTTTAGAATGCCGCTAAATCAGTGCTAGGATACGCGCGAGGTGTTGCATCTTACATAACAGCTCATGAACAGAATAAAACCGAGTCCGATAGTTTCATGACTAACTACTACTGTACCTTGGTTTCAACGGATTTTATTTTAGCTATTGTGTATTTAAAAAATAACAACAAAAAAGCACTTCTTAGAAATAATTCATGTAATACTCATACTGGTCTTTTCTTAATTAGTACAATGATGTTGCCAAGTTGTCAGTACTCATTACTGTTTTGTATGTCGAACATTGAAACTAGTTAACGGTAAAAATTGCAGACGACACTACGCTTTCTATTACACTAAAGACAGCTTCTTTCTCGTGAAATGGTTATAAAACATCCCTACATTGATTCATTCTCGCAGAATGTTGGCGATTTTGAATAACACTTAATGAGTTGTATTACGGTTCATGCATAAATCATGAAGTGGGGTTATATATCTCAGAGATGCGTGACATTTCTGATGATAGTTTCGACCAGTAATAAGGTTGTCATAATTATATTATGCTATCATTTCCTGCTTTAAACCCCGAGCGGCCTGTTGTTTTGCCACTGAGCGTTCTAATGCGGTACTCCGTATGGTCAACACGTTTAAGCTTGTTGTGCTCTTGGATATTCAATGCTTGTATTTGGTTGATTGAGTCCTGTGCACATTTCCTGTTCGCATTTTGAAGTTGTTTCTTGTATCGTTTATGTTAGAGTAATTGTTTACACACATCTTCATATAAAATATAACACGTACAGCACAGTATAGGGGCTTAAACAAGTTTGCATTTCATATCAGATTTATGAAACGATTTATGATTTTTTTTAATTTTACGAGCCTTTTACGAACGTTATGTGACGTCATGACATACACACCGTTGATATCAAAGATTTCGTGTTTTATCTCTTTTACGACGACTTTTCAAAACATAAATGATAAGTTTATGCCTTAGATCAGGATATATTTATAATAAATAAAATAGTTCCAGTTAAATCAAACTTGCGTAGTGTTAAATATTTAATGCAGTTCATGCTCAACCAATCACAATCGTTCTAGGTTGTATTACACATGTCTACATACAACAGAATACGAAATGGATGTTCTACACTGCTAACAAGGGACGTTATGTGATAAATATAAATATACAATTAGCCAGCTAATTAATGAAACATTGCTTGCAATCCCGGTCTATTAAATAAATATATTCATACATAAATTGTATAATGTTATGCTAATTATATATAGTAAAAACGATTTTCTTATAAGTAGAGCGAAACAATATTAGTTAGTACCGGAAACAGTTTCACATACTTGTTGTTCCGTTTTCAAACAAAGACACTTTACTCTCCATCTCTTGTAGATTTCTGCCAATGGAAATCTGTTTTAAAATGTGATCTATTCTCTGCAATTTGGTATGTTTTTTGATATTTCAATTTGAGTTTTATTGAAGCTAATTTGAGATTTACTCCTTCAGGTGACAGACTCATTATTGGTTCGTTTCCTTAACGGATAATTGGTTTCATTCTGTTTGATATAAATTAATAAAGATCGTGCCTAACACGAACTACAGACGTCAATGCCTTGCAATGGCCTGCCGTGTCTCCTGACATGAACCCCATTAAGAATATTTGGGATGGGCTCAGGAGACCAGTGTGCCGTGGCTATGTTTTGAATAACGTGAACTATTTCTCAGCTGCTTTTTGTAGTGAACGTGACAATTTCACCACCAAAGTAAATTTAATGCGCCCTCGAACTAAGCTCGTGGTGGGCACAATCGTTATTAATACAATTAAACAGAATAAAACTAATCATCCGTTAAGGAAGCAAAACAAAACATCTTACCCCCTTAATGACTACATCTCACATTGGCGTCAATAGAAATGAATCTGTATTGTAAAAATGCATACCAAATTGCGGAAAAAGAAAGATGACATATCACCATTAAAATCACATATAAAGTTCATAACTAAAGAACGTGAGACTTATTTCGTATAATGTATGCAGTAGGGTTGAGTAATGCGTTTAAATGATATATTATTAGAATGCTTACATCTTTGATGCTACAAGATTAATCTGATGAAGCTGGTACGAACAACGTGAACAGCACAACACATGCACTTACAGGATTGAGCACTGAGTGTATTTATTCTGTAACGTTTGTCGATTCAGAATTGAGCATTGGCCGATTCTGAGTTAGCATTGAGTTTAGTACCTGTTGCCGATTCTGAATTATTATTGAGTTTAGTTCCTATTGCCGATTCCTTGTGCTGATTCTGAATTATTATTGAGTTTATTATCTTTTGCTGAATTATTATTGAGTTTAGTACCTGTTGCCGATTCTGAATTATTATTGAGTTTAGTACCTGCTGACGATTCTGAATTACAAGTATTGAGTGTTGTAACATTGTCGATTCTGAATTAGCATTGGGTGGTGTACATGTCCTGAATATATCAGGAGAACAAGCAATATTCTCTCCGTGCTGGGTAATCGGTATGACTATTACTTACTTGAACATAATTGAATTGAATTGGATGTTGTTTAACGGCTCATCAACACAGTATAGGTTATTTAGAGCCGCCCCAGAGAGTGGGGAAGGATACATAGGAATCAGGGAACCGTGCCCTACTCTTATTATCGAATAGATTTCTATGGTTCTTTAACGTGCTCGGAGGATAGACCGATACACGGGACCGCCCGGTTTACGTCTCCATCCGACGGACTGAGGGAAAGTGTCTTGCCCAAGAACACACCGACGAAACTCAGTGGCATCACGGAGGATTGAACACGGGGCCTCCAGTTACAAATCCGCCGCGCTACCGACTGCGCCACGCCAGCCCTCTACTTGAACATAAATAATATGACACATATAGCTACTTCATTTGAATAAGCAAAAACTACACTAAGTAATCCACAGCAAGAGATGTGTTACATGTATGTATAACACATTTTAAATCTGAAATAAGTTTGATGTGAGCGTCATATTGCAAATAGAGGATCTATCATGAGTGTTGTTTAAAACTGAAATTATTTAACGAAAGATTTCGAAAATCAGAGAAAACAATATTCTTGTCAGTAAGGAATATATGGTCCATTGGGAGGGCAATTAATTCAGTAATATTTTTCGATCGATAGTCATATGCTAGGACATTTAGAGAAGCATTAGCTCAAGTATGCAAATGCCAATTCTTTTAAAGGGAATGTAGCGACCCAACCAAACAATAGTTATTATTGAGAGTTGTGAAAAAATTGATGAACAAATTATCAAAATCGGATGATAAACGAAGAATACCATAACTTTTTGAAGGTTATGTTGAAATGGATATGGAAGCCGCCATATAGCTCTTACATCCGAGTTCTAAATGACCATATATGGAACATTTATTGATTTTTCTAAAATAAACCGACAGCAACTGTATGAAGAATATGTAAACTTAATGGCAATAATGCTTTATATGACAAGTAAAGGATTTTGCATTCATGTGCAGAGATTTTCTTTGCTCTAAATGATATTATCAGTATTCCATATATGGTAATTTGGAAGTATGACGTCATAGTTCTCGAAATGGCGGTTTCCATATCCGTTTTAGAAGAAACTTTAAATGGTCATATCATTTTGGGTTATCATCCGAATTTCATGTTTTCCAATGATTCATTCTTGTGTTATACTTATATTGCCTGTTAATGCTGCCTTGTGTTGTTACAGAATATAACCTGGCGGGGATATCTTTATTTACACTGTTCCGTTTTATTGGGATGACAGTAGAGTAAGAGTGAGATTTGATGCACCCTAGAATCTGGTTTAAACCCCCAGCGGCCTTTTTTTGCCACTGATCGTTCCAAGGATTAGCCCTATTGTCAACCATGTTATTTTTGAGATGTCATATCTTGCCTTTTATCCATCTTTGTAGTTGTTGTTTGTTTCTGTGCGTGTTTGTGGTTGACTGTGGTCCTTGAATGCTACATTTCCTGTTCGACTTTTTATCCACTTTTGATAATTCTTTCACCTTTTCCCAAGTTTTTCTGAACTCTCAACAATAGAACTTGTTTGGCTGTGTCGCTACATTCTCTTTCAGAGAAATATCAACATGAATCTAAACTTTTTTTCAACTGATCCTGTTTGTGAAATTCAAATTTTGATTTGCATGTATATCTTCGTAATATTTTGCGCTGCTACCATATTAAATGATGATAAGGCATATTTGCTGGCGGCAATTAACCCGTGCACTCCATATTCAATGCAAGTTTATGTAAGAGCTATAGATGATATTGACCAACCAAAAATTGATTCACTTCTAGAGTGTGTTATTCCCATTATCTAGATTGTCCTTTCCATTCGTAAATCATGTTCTATCTTAGAGAGGTTGTATGATTTATAGCAACCCTCGTGTTACATCTGACTTGTGATAGCTTTATCATAAAGCGTGGAGGTTAGGATCATTGCAATGAAGCTTTTAAACATTGTCTGTTTTTTGAAATTGCTTGCAACAAGAAACCAATCAACTATCTCAATTCTGAAAATATCTGTAAAATATTGATATTTGTAGCGGATTCCCATTTAAAGACGTGTGATCAGGATTCATAAGTTACCATTATTTGTTTTGGTATTGGTAACGTTAAATGCGTGCAAATGGTTATTTTTCGGTTTAGTTCAATGGATAAGTAAATTATAATATTGTCTCAGCGAGTTGGTTCATATAAACACCGAGATGGGCGTATTCCATCGAGTGTTTTTTTAAAAAACAAAACCAATGAGGGGGTGGGGATCCCCTTTTCAGGATGTATTGTAGTATGGTGTACATAGTGACTCTAGAAGGATAAATAACTACCGTTCTCTGAATCTAATTTTTTATTGGAAATTAGAGGATGATACAGCTCTGCCCCTTTAGTTATTCTGAATTAAATGATTTAATTATCTGCATTCATCAAAGCAAATTTCACCAACCATACAATTACAATGGTGTAATTCAACAAGATGTTGTATTAAATATTCAATATCCGTTGATCAACTCGTTTCAACAGAAAGAAACATCTGTTGCTAAATGCTCAACATCTCATATTTTCTTGCATTTTACGTACGCATTCAACATATGATGCAGTTTATCTAGCCAAGAACTGTTAATGCATAATGTTAATATACGGGAATCTTGCGTAAGTGATTATTTATTATTTTATTTTATTTTATTAAACGTGTCATAATTCGACGTCTTATCGAGCACTTGCATTGCATCGTAGCATTTTTCCAACAAGTTTATTTCACTCAAATTCAATAATAAATTTTGACGAATGTGGGATTCAATTATATTTATCAGCCAATCATAATGTCATATAACGTCATATAACGTCAGAAAGCGTGCCCTAATATGAAGTCATTGACTTTAAGTTCTACCATTGAGGTTTAATGATAGTTATGTGATGACTTTGTTACCCTCTCAGAATGCATTTTATGGAATAAGATGTTATATTTATTTGAAGTCAGACGTCAATGCTGACGTTAAACTGGATGTATGGTCCATACTTAGGTAAAGATACTTAGATAAGTTCGGTATAGTTAACACTTGTCTATAATATATATTATCTTTTGCCAGTACATATATGATATACTTGTCTTACACCATAACTCTGGGTATTGTTTAACCACTCGTAGGATTTGTTGTCTGCTTTTTAATTTAGTCTTTTGGCTGTTACTTGTGATTTGCAGGCTTCATAACCGCTGCTCTCAACTAAATTCAATTTTGTTTATTTCGCTCTTCGGGCATAGTATTTTGTTAGATACTGGGACCATACGCCGCTGGACATGGGGGAGGAAAATCTCTATGTCCACCGCCATATGCATGCCATCTTTGAGATGGTTAAAATTATGTACTATTGATTTTATGAATATTGAGTTCTGCTCAACCCGGGGCTAGAGGGCGTGAGCGGTAGCTATCATATTTCACTACCGTTCATAAACAGTCTCAACAAACCGAGACTGCAATATTTTGTATGTGTCGTGTTCGGCCTTTTCCAAAGGTCCATTATCATACTCTTTAATATAGCACAGTGGCATTTCTTGTGCAGTGTGGCGGCAGTAAAACGTCTCCACGTGCCACTAGCAATCAGGACTGTAATTCATTCGATCTTTGGAGATCGCTCAGCCCGATACTTATATTTAGTTATCGGTGGTACATTTTCAATTGTTTTGTTTTCTTACTTAATTTTCGATTCGGTGGTTCCACTACTCCGGCCGATAATCGGCTCTGGGTATTGTTTAACCGCTCATAGGATATGTTGTCTGCTTTTTGATTTAGTCTTTTGGCTGTTACTTGTGATATGCAGGCTTCATAACCGCTGCTCCCAACTAAATTCCATTTTGTTTATTTCGCTCTTCGGGGCATAGTATTTTGTTAGATACTTGGACCATGCGCCGCTGGACATGGGGGAGGAAAATGTCTATGTCCACCGCCATATGCATGCCATCTTCGGGATGGTTAAAATTATGTACTATTGATTTTATGAATATTGAGTTCTGCCCAACCCGGGGTTAGAGGGAGTGAGCGGTAGCTAGCATATTTCACTACCTTTCATGAACAGTCTCAATCAAACCGAGACTGCAATATTTTGTATGTGTTGTGTTCGGCCGTTTTCAAAGGTCCATTATCATACTCTTCTTTGTTAGGATATACACAATTCCAAGCATTTTATGATAATCAAGTCTGTAATATAAGAAACATTGTGATACTATGTAGTACTTCTATGTGACATCATCTTGATAATATATGCTTCTTTTAAAACTGTGATTGTTTTAAATAATGTATATATGTATCTTTAGCCTGAAATAAAATAAAATGACATACTGGAATCGTTTTTGGAGAGTATATATATATGTCTGATAGTGTTGACAGCATATCGGATATATTGGTAATGTTATGTTCAGCGATAACTTATACATTAACTTAATTCTAATTGGCACTCGAATCACGGGAATGTTTATGTAATAATAAAAAGCATTTATATTATATAACTATTTAGTTGTATAACGGTGTACATGCAGGAGCCAATGCCCTTCTTTGAAATCAGATTAACGATATGAATATGTCTAGACAGAAATCTAATTGGCTCCTCGAAAACTCGATCTGACCTGACCTTTAAATCAATGCGGAGTTGCTTTCTTCTGAAAGAGGTATGTATCGTATTGTAAAGTGTCCGATTTTGATGAGTAAGAATTTTCGGTTGGAATGCCTTGTTGCAAATTAAAACTTCCCGATTTAATGTTTAGTTGTCAGCTATATTGGAATGAAGAAAACAATTTGTAATATCCATATTTTCATAAAACGCATTTTGTCACACAACTTGTTCTCATGTTGAATGGAATATTAATAAATACGTCTTGCTGGCAGGTTACGTAACTATCAAGGTGTTTCAAAAGAGGTTATGACCCTATCATTTTGGAACGCACTGCATTCTTGGTTGTGGAACCATTTACAGTTCGCCTCTATGCTTTCCTCTTTAATTATGCGATGAATGGACAGGCTGTAGACCCTATGATGACGTCTACCTAAAGCCCAAAAGGACGGTGGCGTTTGATGTTTGTCTGCAGTCTTGTCTTGTCGTGCCCTCAATGGTTTATTCTCATGTTGCTCTGGCTTCTGCCATGTCATTGATTATCTTCTTTGTGGCTTTCTAGGCTATTGTTTTTTGTATTTATATATACACGATCATCTTTGTGTTTTACTTATATTGCCTATTAATGCTGCCTTGTTAGTTAGAGAATAGTTCATGGCGGGGATTTCTTTATTTACACTGTCCCTTTATGGGTTGGCAGTAGGGTAAGTGTGAGGTGTGGTGCACCCTAGAACATGGTTTAAACCCCCTGCGGTATTTTCTGCCACTGACCGTTTCAATGCGGTAGCCCTACTGTCAACCCTTTTGTGTTTGTGATGTCTTATTTGGCCTTTTATTCATCTTTAAACTTATTCTTTGTTTCTGTGTGTGCTTGTGGTCGGCTGTCGTCCTTGAATGCTGCTTTTACTGTTCAATTTTTCTATCTATATCCATGAAGCATAATTCAAACATATAAAACACGCACTAGTAATAGAAACCTCACTAAAAGACAAGTGACATATTATATTTGTAAATAAAATAAACATTATTATGCAATCATAAAATTGTACCTGAAAGGAACACACGTTACAACAGGTATCAAACGACATGCGATATTTTCAACAGAAGCAAAATGCCAATAATATTAAAGCCATTCCTGCTCGCTAAGAACTGCAAGTAGATGCAGTGGAAGTTATATTACCTTAAAATGTTGCCATTGTTACGTGTTTGTTACATCCACTTGTGATTGTCACAGTTGTGATTTTAAGAGATCTGCAGTTGTGCTATTTTATATCGCAAATGTGTTATTGCTATATACTAGTGCGCCTCTTTCAAGACAGATTATCTATTTAGTGTAAATGACTTGCCCGTGATTCGAGTGCCAATTAGAATGCCGATTAGAATGTCAATCAGAATGCCAATTCAGCACAAACGCATATTGTCGCTGTATATTCACCGGGCTGTTCAACAGTACATTAAAGGGACACATGGCAATTTTGATTTTCTAAAATCTCGCGGCTTCACGTTAGTTTTTCTACATAAATTGCATTTGTTTGATCATTACTGTTAATTATAAGAATTGTATTAAGCCATTTGGTTTTGCTTATTTTTAATTTTTGATATTATTGCACCAATAATATAGTAAAACTTATAGTATAATATGACGAAATAGTGAATACTTAAAATTTAATTTATTTAAATGTAACCAGGGTAAAAGTAAAAATGATAATTGATATATAAATCGAGACACCAGTTTCAAACACTTCAAGATTACCTTGTGTCCCTTTAAAGTGCATGTTTTCATACTTTGGCTGTGAAAAATTGTTGAAGTGCATGCTGACATGCTTTGGCTGTGGAAAGTTGTTACTGTGTTGGTTTTTCACAAAATATATTACATCACATCTTAGACTAAGGGTACATGGTAAAAAGGCAACATTCTGGATGTTTTTAAAACTGTCTTTGTAGCTCCTCTAAGGTTTTCCTATCTCATTGTTAATAATTAGCTTATCCTGTCAAGCAAATTGATTTTGATAGTTACTAATTGTTCAATAAATTACACAAAGAATATATTTAAATCTATGCTAGAATGGCAAATAATATGCCTTTCCTTTTCGACTTTTGTATCTACTTTTAAAACCAAAATATACTACAGCTTCTCACTGTTATGCTTCAAATACATAAGGAGTACAACCTTGGTTGTTGTGATCAACTTTTTACATTCATATATACGAGGGTTGTTCCAGAAGTACGTGTACCGAACTTATAATTTTGTTTTGACCATACAGATTGAAATAGCAATTGCATCACCAGGAACTATAAAACGTACTCTCTTAGATCATGTGATTTTACAATGCTCATATCAAAACTGTCCTGTTTACAAGTTTTATCATAGCATATGTATCATGCGCACGGAGCACACCGCTAATGTTTGTGTGACATTGGCGTTGTCGGGGACTTTCGCGTTGAAGAAGGGTCGATATGTTTGTCTTTTTCTTTCCACTTTAAAAGGCTAGGCATCCAGTTGTAATTGGATTTTCTCATGTTCTTGTCCTTTTTTAATATGCTATGAACATTAGCATTTCTCACATCTAAAGTATTGGAAAGATCACGCACAGACAATCGCCTGTTTCATAAATTAACGTTTTGACTCAGGCAATAATTTGTTGACACTTACTGCCCTTCCACATCGTTGATCATCTACACTTGACTAACGACCTTCGGGAAATCGCTTGTGCCGCTTAAATACTAAAGTTTTGTCAATTATCTGTCGTTTCTATCACCTTAAATGCTGCGGCGGTGTTTTCCTAATCTCACACAAAACGTTATACCGCGCGATGCTCCGTGTCGCCAACCGACTTATTGTTTTGTTGTTTTTGTTTCGCAACACGTTCTTGTTTTCTCTTCCGTAGATCAGCAATCGTTATAGATATGACATAGACAATTTCAGGAAATAACGCATCAAAATCGTACAGCAACAGTCGAAATGATGCATCAAATGATGTAGTTGAAGTAGGAATATTTATTAACGAAATTGAAAGAAGAAATGCTTAATAGTATAACAATTGTGCTGCTACGTGAAACGCAACCAATCTGGTTTTGAGTGCATTTTTTAATAAATACGACAAAATCTCCATTTTACACTGAATTGCTTAAGAAAATGCATGAAACTATAAGTAGGCAAAATATCAGGATGATATAAAGCAAAATACGAAAATTCCAGGAAAAGTACACGGAGTTCTGGAACAGCCCTCGAACACGAGCATGGTTTCTTTTTTTACATCATCCCGTTTAATTGGGATGACAATATGTTAACAGCAATGTCTTGTGCATCCTAGAACCTGGTCCATTTTCTCAGCTTTTTTTTTGGCACAGAACTTTCCAAAGTGATACCCTGGTTGTCACATGTGAATGTGCGTTGTGTCGCGAACTGTGTTTCTATTCATTCCAGTAATTGTTGAGTGTACTGAATGCGTGTGTTTGGTTATCTACGTACTGTGTATGCTACCTTTCATGTTCGACTTTTATACCTATTAATACCATGAGTTTGATTACCTATTAATACCATGAGTTTGATTACCTATTAATACCATGAGTTTGAACGTTTGTGATCTACTCCTGAGGTTTGCTTATAGGTCGGGTCAGAGGCAAGTAAACATTGCTACTATTTTTCTGTATTCTGCACTGTCTTGAAGTATTAAAGGTTTGAAGAAGATTTGAGATCCAGTACCTTCAATTAAAACTGGCATAACTGTTGTTGACTGGATTGTATGTAGATGTATTTAGTCAAATATGAAATCAATGTATTACTTAAACCTGCTACATCTATAAACACAAGTCTGTTATAAAAATCTAAATTATTCAAGCACATCTTAGTGAATATAAGATAGTCTTACTTTTCTGTAGTGTAACCATTGATGAATGGGTGAGATTACAGACATTTGTGTTTAATTTACTGGCACATGTGTGAATGACTGAGATGACACAATGGAACTCCTGTCCTGTTCAACAGCTCCAGGGCTCGAACTTACATTAGTTACAGTAGTCACTAATTGGCGTTCAATTAAATTTCCATTCAAACACCGTTATCTTAAGCTTTCACAAAGACCTACAAATACAGTTTTTAGACGTGGCACATATGGACGAGCGACACATGATTAAGGAAGAAACCTTAATGATGTTATCAATAAATAGAGATATAAAAGTCGAATAGGAAAAGTAGCATTCAAGGACGACAGTCAACCACAAACACGCACAAAACAAAGAACAACTATATATAAAAATGAATAAAAGGTAAAATAAGACATCACAAACAAAGAAGGGTTGACAATAGGGCTACCGGCTTAGAACGGTCAGTGGCTGCTGGGGGTTAAAACCATGTTCTAGGATGCACCAATCCTCACAATTTCCCTACTGTCAACCCAATAAAACGGGAAAGTATAAAGAAATAAATCCCCACCATGAACTATTCTCTAACCAACAAGGAAGCAATTATAGGCAATATAAGTAAAACACAAAGATGCTCGTGTATATATAAAAACAAAACAACAATAATCCAGAAAGCCACAAAGAAGGTACTCAATGACTTGGCAGAAGCCAGAGCAACAAGAGAACAAACCATTGAGGGGATGATTGCAGAGCCCTTCTTAAAGGAAGAATTTGACAATTGAGATTTCAGGTAATTATCTTATTACCTAAGTATCGGAGAGCTCTTTTTCAACAATAATTATTTCGTTTAAAATAAACGACTTGCTTGGTTTGTGAATCAGAGGGGTTCTGTGTAATTGAAACTGGGATGATAGAGCCTGTTACATGTTCTGTAGCACATAGTTGATTTAGCTGTCGATTTATAGCATTTCGTTACGGTTGTATACTGTGACATTCATTAAGGTGTAGGATATAAGGACTGATGCTGTATTTGGGGTTTTACGGTCTTTTAATAAACTGTTAGTGGTGCTCCTGATGTAGGGTGAACAACCGAGGACGCGTTCTGTTGCCAAGAACCATTCTCTTGATCTCAGGTACACCATCTCATATTTGCAGCTCGCGAGAGCCAAGTTAGTTATGTTGCGTTTAAAAGATACTTGTAGTCCAAACGTGTTTAACTGTTATCCCAAAGGTTATTGCATCTGCGGTTTCAGTCACTTCCTTTCATATTTTCTTAAATAAATCAACATCTGATTGTATCGCAATCAAGCATGCATAAATGTTCATCTATTAGTATTTGTTTAGAAATTGAAAAAAACGTTGTACACCACTCAAGAAGTGAAATGAACTGTTGAAGTAATAAGAACCACATTTCAATAGAACTAATCAGTTGAAGAGCAGATCATTTTCTACACCATTCATTTCCATGGGAACTATTTTCATTCAAACGTTTGACCTAGAAAAAGAGTTGCGCGGTGCATCAAGTGCGAGATAAGACTAGACTGCTTCTCTACTGCATTTATTTTACTAATAAACGTACGTTTCATATTAACATGTTTTATTTGCTTGTTTTCATAACATTCACAGAAGCAAAATAGAGAAGAACAGTATGCCATTGCTTTTCCTATCAAGTTGATACGGCGAGGCTTAGACAATCAAGAATAACGAGGCTCTGCCGACCCATTCTGCGTTTTCTTGCCGAGCCTAATATACTTGATAGTAAATGAAATAATATTCTTTTAATCATGTATCCTCGTGTTCTGTTGGATAAAAAGTTTTATCTATTTAACCCAATCTTACGTTTGTTGAGGACGTCGCCATATTGTGTTTTCTTCATGCCGTTTTAGGACGTCATATAAAGTAAAATAAACGCTAGGAAATTCCGCATTGATTTTGATTTATTCGTCAGTGACTAATAAAGCAATATGTATTAGGTCACCCCTTTATCAGGCAGAAAAAAGGAGTATCTACATGATAAAAGCAATAAATAAGGCCTTTGAGCATGAACCAGTAAATCTGTGTTACATGTTGTTCGGTGATATAATTATGTCCGCAGAGTATTTACTATCTATAATGATTCCATACAGAGTGGGTAGATCTTGAGGTATAGATCTGTACGACTCATAACCTGAAGAATGAAGAATGGTTCGTCATTTAGTTGCCGTTAAATGTTAAATTATAGTTTTACATGCATTAGCCTATATCTAAAACTCTCTGTAATGCTTGACTTTACAAAATACTAGAATGAATGCTTCTTTAGCAACAGCACTAATTTCTTTTTTGTACTGAAATAATTACTTGTATATGAAACAACCTTCGATTTGCTTCGTCTAGTAACACTTGTGCCGCTTTGATTTTTGGAGCAGATCCTATTATTTGATACTATTATATGAGAAAAATGGTCCTATAGAAACTACAGCAATCAAACGCAATGACACCCTAGGTCCTCACTGCACCAGAACCTAAAATATGAGCATATATAACATGTCAATGAAAAGGACAATACGTAACATAAAGAGTGGTGAAGACAGGATGAACGATCAGTAGGTAATGAGGCCTACAGATCAGCTTAAATCGATTTTACGTTTACACAGCCTCGCTATTATCATGTCTTTAACTCCAAAATTGACAAATAGAGTTTACTAAATAAAAGTACATCCCTTCAAAAGGAATCCCTAACAATAAAGTCCATATCCAGAGAAATTATATATATGCGATATAGTTCATACCCTGTATTAGTAATAATGATTCGTGAAAAGACAAAATCAATGTCATCGAAATAAAACATGTTTTAATTTTCATTTCTGACTTATATAATTAAGACATTCCAAGACACATGATTTCCCATCTTTGTGTTACCATTTTTGATTCAGTAACATATACATATTTCAATAAGAAACCTTATTTCCTCTCCTAAGTTGTATAGTAATTGATATATGTATATCGTTTCGAGATCTGTTTGTAAAAAGCAACTTTAAAAATGTCGAATGAAAAGAAAAAACACAGCAAAACATTAACTTGCAAGAGGAATCTGTGAATATAATTGAGACTCCTACATCCTTACACATTTCCATTAGATAAACTCCGAATACATAGGCGAGAGAATTAATGATTCCGGTAAGGTATACCAGTTCGTGTTCTTTAAATATCATGAAATTAAGTAATACTGGCGTATTATTTAATTATTTCCGCTATTTTGAGTTTCTTAGTTGTCATGAGCTATTAAGGAATAACATAATACTGTTTTACATATTTAATAAGAACATGAACCGTACATCATATACGTGATATACTTTCATACTTATTTTACTTCAGCTAAAGACGAAAGTGTGTGTTCTATTCCAATACCTGTATATGTTAGATGGTTACATATATGTTAGATGGCTTTTTTTGTACATGCAAACGAACAGTGTGGGAAGTTCATTCCTTGACTTTCGACATTCTGGGTAATAGTTTGTTCGCCACCAATTACGAATGTTGAACATCGAATTATTAATACAATATATCACGGGTGTATTTCTTCTTAATACAGACAATAAACAACTCCATATTCAATCTTAGTCAAGTGTCAGTTGGGTGTATTGGCGGTCAGCAGTGTATTAATTTTATTTCAACAATACTTGATTCACAGAGACTCTGAAAATAAATATGTAGTCGCTGTTGCTACTGCTGCCTTATTTCCTCGTTTAATTTGTTAGTTCTGCGTGTACATCTCTCCAATCAAGAATCCTTAGATATGTACCAGAGTTGTTAATATGTGTTTCCAGACGAAAATAGTTGGTTTCCAATTAGTTTAGGAATTTAATGTTGCAAGCTTACGTCACATGAACTTTTTTTATTCCTTTTTAACAACTGGCACACAGGGAAAAACATGGTTACCAAAGTGGGCTACATTACATCGACTTCCTGATTCGTTGCATGTTAAGTTTATAAGATTCGTTCAACACTAGGTATAATTGTTTTTATCGGAATCGAGGCTCTGCCGGTTCCGATTGAAATAGTTATACAGAGGGTTGTAATTTCCCTGTCTGAACCGGATACCCATGATGGATTCTTTTTATTACACATCATTACATGATGCGCATTGACGTCGCCAACTACTAAGGTTTTGCATGTTTATTAACACAATGACGTCATGCAACTGTGATTTTTGATATCAGTGCACGACAAGGCTTTCCATCGCCCATGTAAAAGCTGAAAACCTATTCGGTATGCAAGATCCGCATATGTTTTGCACCTGTTTTACATATAAGTACAAACGTTGAACAGTAAATGTAGTATCATTCAACGCAGTCCATTAACAGTATGCATTCAAAACAATGAACAATTACAAAATACTGAAAAGAAGATACCTTGGAAGCAACAAACACCAACAGTAAATTAAAAGTAGCAGACACGGTTTTATTAAGTCTGTTTATGAGAGGTAATGTAGAGTACAACACCTCTGACGCCTCCTAACACTGGTTTACGCGATATTCTACTTTAAATCAAAAGATATTGGGCTTGGTGATCCCAAAGGACCAGTAAGTAATAACACTACTGATTTGTAGTCGGGGCGACTTTTTACGGCCGCAACACAGCCCATCTAAACAAACGCTAGTGATAATGTCAGTACATATTGAAAAAAGGATCCATTGGAAGCAACAAACACAAATAAGAGATACAATCAGCAGATTCGGTTTTATTGAGTCTGTTCATGAGAGGTAATGTTAGTGCAACACCTGTCACGCCTCCTAGCACCGGCTTAAGTGATATTCTACTTTAAAGCCATACATATTGGAGTTTGATGATCCCAAAGGATCCGTAAGTAATAAAACTACTGAAGACAATAGAAGTAATTTATGCGACACCACAAACATAAACTGGTTGACAAAAGGGTTACCGCATTGGCAGGCAAAACGGAAGCTTGTGATTTAAACCTGTTTCTAACGTGCACCAAATCGCACTCTTACCCTTTTGCCATCCCAGTTAGACAGGAAAGTGTAAATCAGGAAATAAATCAATATTTAACGTTTTATTGCTCTTATTAAAAAAATATTCGCTAAGGAAAATACCACATTTTTGGACTGTAATAATATTAAAGAGTTGTTTACTAACGGCACTTTAGACAATTACACTATGTGGACTTGCCAAGACGTTTGTGAAGCACTCATCCTTCTATTAGATAATATTTTTATCAGGTATGGAACGATCGTTTATAGACAAATTGTTGGTATCCCAATGAATACGAACTGTGCACCCTTTACTTGTCGTAAATTTGTTTTTGTATTGCTATGAAAGAGATTTCATGTTGAGTCTTTCACCAGATAACCAGGAAGATGTTATTGAGGCCTTTCATGAGTATCTGGATGACATATTAAACATTGACAACCATTTCTTTTCTACTATGGTTAATAATATATACCCTAAAGAACTTCAACTTAACTAGTGGGCGTGAGAGGTGTTGCTTTGTTCATTAATTCTCATGAAATAACTCAATAAAACCGAGTCTGCTGCTTTATTCTCTTAATTGTGTTTGTTGCTCCCAAAGGATCACCTTTATCAGTATTATTAAATTCACACTAGCGTTCGTTTAGTGCAGTGTGGTGGCTGTAAAATGTCTCCCCGTGCTACGAATCAGTAGCGTTATTTTTACTGGTCCTTTGGGACCAACGAGCCCAATATAGGTGACTGAAGTAGAATACCGCTTAAGCCGGTGCTAGGGAGCATGAAAGGTGTTGCTTCTTTCATTACTTCTCATGAACAGATTCAATAAAAACGAGTCTGTTGCTTTACTCTCTTAATTGTGTTTGTTGCTCCCAAAGGATCACCTTTATCAGTATTTAATAAATTCATACTAGCGTTCGTTTAGTGCAGTGTGGCGGCTGTAAAATGTCTCCCCGTGCTACAAATCAGTAGTGTTATTTTTACTAGTCCTTTGGGACCAACGAGCCCAATATAGGTGGCTTTGAAGTAGAATATCGCTTAAGCCGGTGCTAGTGGGCATGAAAGGTGTTGCTTCTTTCCTTACTTCTCATGAACAGACTCAGTAAAACCGAGTCTGCTGCTTTATTCTTTTAATTGTGTTTGTTGCTCCCAAAGGATCACTTTTATCAGTATTTAGTAACAAAGCTAATATTTCTGATACTGACGCTTCTTTTCTTGATTAACATCTCTCCATTGAAAATGGTGAAATAATTAGCAAAATATATGACAAGAGAGATGATTTTAATTTTGACATTTGTTAATTATCCTCATTTAGATAAGGATGTTCCCCGAGCAACTTGTTATGGGGTCTATGTGTCTCAACTTTTTCGTTTTTCTAGAACTCGTTCTCGAGTTGAGGACTTTAATATTCATAATCTTTGTATAACTAAAAAGCTACTCCATCAGGGTTACCGTTACCATAAACTTCGTAAAACATATGCAACATTGTATTATCGTAACCCCGATCTTCTTTCCAAATATAAAAGTAATTTAAGAACTATTCTGCGACAAGGACTAACACAACCTGACTTCTATGGTGACGTGATTCACAAACCGTAAGATCCTTGGTCATGATCACTTTCATACTATCTTTGTTAAACTTGTTAAAAGGTTTATCAAAAGAAGTTATGACCCTATCATTTTGCAACGCACTGCATGCTTGGTGATGGACCCATTTACCGTTATGCTTTCCTCTTTAATTGTGAGATGACGGACAAGCTGTGGACCCTATGATGAGGTCTACCTAAAGCCCAAAAGGACGATGACGTTTGATGTTTGTCTGCAGTCTTGTCTTGTTGTGCCCTCAGTGGTTTATTTTCTTGTTGCTCTGGCTTCTGCCAAGTCATTGAGTACCTTCTTTGTGGTTTTCTATGCTATTGTTTTTTGTATTTATATATACAGGAGCATCTTTATGTTTTACTTATATTGCCTATTAATGCTGCCTTGTTGTTTAGAGAATAGTTCATGGCAGGATTTCTTTATTCACACTGGGATAAAATATGGGTAAGTGTGAGGTTTGTGCACCCTAGAACCTGGTTTAAACCCCCAGCGACCTTTTTTTGCCACTGAGCGTTCCAAAGCGGTTGTGTAATGTCACAGATCTCAAAATGGTGGTTTCATATAGTCATGTCGAAAGGATCTTCATATCTGCGTTAATTGTCCGAAGTTTATAATTATTTTACTCTCAATTATTAGAAAGCTTGTTTGAACCTATGCCTCCATTTAAGCATGAACATAGAGTCATAACGTACAGCTTGGGTAGGTTTACTTATGTTAGTTGCATTTTCATGTTTGTATGCTAAAGCATGTCACGATTTTTTCAATCCAACCCAGCAATACAATGTCTGTTTTAAATATAAAATTGATACGGCAATATTCATAGCCTCGCCAAGGACTAGATCCAAACTATAAAATAAATAAAACATTAGTGTAGAGATTGTTTTAAGTATTTGCTTTCAGACAGGGTTTACAAGACAATTTTTGTATTTGCATATAGCAGAGGACTTAAGTGAAAGATTTAGATATGGTAATACCAGATAGTACAAGACGTATATGATTATTGACTGCAGAGATGGTCATACCAAATTGTATAAGTGATATACGATTTCTGAGTGCAGCTATGTACAGGCTTTGTATGTTTTTTTCTGTTTGTGACGTCATATGCCTTTATTATAACTATTGCCATTCTTGTTTGTCTTTTTACGTATTTGGAATTTACTGTGTTCTGTGAAAGCTGCATTTCCTGTTCGATTGTTGTACTTACTTTTGTTAACTGTAGCTATGGTGATACCAAATTGTCTTAGCGATATATGATTATTGGCCGCAGAGATGGTCATACTAGACTGTACAAGCAGTATATGGTTGTTGACAACAGCAATGGTCATACCAGACTGTCTAAGCGATATATGATTGTTGCCGACAGAGTTGGTTGGACGCACCAGATTTCTAAGCGATATGCGGTTGTTAACTGCAGCTATGGACATACAAAACTGTCTAAGGGATATATGAGTATTGACCGCAGCTATGATCTTACCAGATTGTATAGCTATATATATAAATGTTGACTGCAGCTATGAGAATACCAGATCGTATAAAGGTTATATGGTTGTTGAATGCATGGATGTTAAAACTATCTGGAATAGGCTGTATGCATATGGTTGTTGTCTGCATGGATTTTAATGCCAGATTGTATAACCGTTATACGATTGTTAATACCAAATTGAATAGGCTGTATATAATATGGCTGTTGGCTGTAGAGAAGGTCATACTAGATTGTATAGGCAATATCTGGTTGTTGAATTCAGTTCTGCACACATCTAACGGAGTGTTGTTCATACATATTTTATTTCAGATAGAGTTTCATCCTCATTTATAAGTGTATATATGCTTTTTTTGATTTCAGTTTATTTCGAATTTTGTATTATATTCAACCACCGTTTGCTGGTTTGTCGCAAAGACTGTAATTGAATGAACGTATGGGATCGGAAAGAAGTGTTGCTTGTCTAGCAGTACTGATGTCTGTTTCAGATTGTTCCATTCTTTTTATTATTTAATATGCTTTTTTAGCTCGACTGGCCAACGGCCAACAGAGCTTATGGGATGGCGAGTTATCCGTCGCCCGTACATCGTTAACTTTTGTATCGTTAAGACGATATGGCCTTTTCATCGGATCTTTACCAAACATTACCAGATGGTTAGTATAAATGAAAGTTCGAAAACCACCCAAATCTGACCACTAACAGCGGAGTCATGGCCCTTGATTTAGTTAAAAATGCTATATTTTGTCTCGTTAAGACGATAGGGCCTTCACTATAATCCTTTCTTTACCAACCTTTAGGGATTGTTAATATCAGTGAAAGCTCGGAAAAGTCTGAAAACCAGCCATTATATCGGACCATTAACAGCGGAGATATGGCCCTTGATTTAGTTAAAAATGCTATATCTGCCTCGTTAAGACGATATGGCCTTCACTTTTCATTTTATCTTTACCAAACTTTAATATAGTGTTAATATCAATGAAAGCTTGGATACGTTCGAAATGGCCCTTGATTTCGTTAAAATACTATATTTTACCTCGTTAAGACGATAGGGCGTTAATTTTACCAGATTGTTAATATCAATGAAAGCTCGCATAAGCTTTAAAAAGAGCCAGATCGGACCAATAACAGCGGAGTTATGACCCTTGATTTCTTTATTATTATTATTTATTTTTTTTGTTTTTATTATCTCTACTGGCCAAGTTCGAAAACCAGCCAGATCGACCAGTAACAGCGGAGTTATGGCTCTTGATTTCGTTAACAATTCTATATTTTGCTTCGTTAATACGATAGGGCCTTCATTTTTCTTCTGATCTTTACCAAACCAGATGTTTTAGTTATGGCCCTGATTTAGTTAAAAATGCTGTATTTTGCCCAAACCTTCAAAAAAACATAAAATGCAGTCACCCGCTTCATTGATGTTATAAGAGCCATATTAGCCAGTAAAGCGTCCACATGCCATCTTGGGGCCTCTTGTTTGTGTAATTAACTACTAGACCAAGTATTACTGCTAAACCAAACGTGTATGTATGACAACAATGTGCATTTAATCCGACAATGGCTAAATATACGCTAATGGTAACGCTTATGTTAGCAGAGCATTCATTTCCTTCTGCTAGTTGATATCGACGTTTTCTAAGGCTTTTTTAATTGAAAAAATGTTTTGTGTAGAAAGTGAAATTGATAGCGTCGATGACGCAAACAGCAAGCAAGATTTGTGCATGGATGATAAGAGCAGTCAAGTTCATTTACACACATTAAAAAATATATTGTTGTAAAAGTAAAAATCTGTTGCATATTTTCTAGTAGGAACAGTGTATTTTCTGGTGACATCGATAAACAGAAAGTGCATCTTTTCAAAGGAAGTTTATCTACATTCATGACAGCCGTAATTTGTGTGTTTTTTTTTGAAAACTTAAACCCGATCGGGAAAACATTTCCAAAGTGCACTATATAGCATTGGTTACAGGTAGTAATGTCTATGCATTCTTGTACTTTTTCTCCAGCCATTGATCTAAGCAATACTTTATTCTAGTAAGGAATTGGATTGGCCAGCAGTCTCCCGGATCAAGTACATATTAACAGTATATTTATATCAAACATAACATAAAATATGGAATTGTAATACAGTTTGTAAAAGTAGATATAAATTCCAGTTGGACAATCAGTTTAGAATATTTTAAAATATTTGTACCGTAATTATTGATATTACCCCTGTTAGTCAGAAAGATTTTAAAAAGCGAAAAAAGAATAAACAATGGGGGCATCGCAATGGAGTCTCTATTATAAATATTTGTTAATGGTTTTGACATAATTACATGCATGAGATGTAGTAATAAAAGGTAATAAAAAAGTAATGCAGCCTTTGGTACTACATTCTATCTCATTTTATAAGACGGTTAACTGGAATCCAGCAAATGCACATTGTTAAACGAATATTTGAATTTGTAACAGTTCATTCACAGTATTCAAGGAATACCATCAATGGCATATAAACCTCCACAGTGTCGACTGTATCTTGTATTATAAAAAGTAATCCCTCTTGTTTTTACTAATTATTTGCTTCGTTAACTTTGTGTCGTGAACTTAAGAACCAATATTACCATCATTGCTTTTTGTTAATAGCTCTACGAGATGGCACAGACGCTGTCTTTGACACCTTCTTGTCTCTCACCGCTGCGAACTTTTAATCCCGCTGGGAGCTTGGTTTTAAGAGAGAAAGTGTCGATGTTTACGGATGACGAGCGTTGTATAGTACTGGACATACACCTGAATAGGTGCGTGGTTTGGCTCCTGCACTAACAATCGACCGTCATGCATTTCCTAAAAATATGATGAAAATGACGTTAAACAGCATAAAAACGTCAAACAAACGTGTCGTTATTATACTAAAGTTATTTGCGTGTCATTTGCATTTTTATTTAGAAAGGGCCGCAACTATTGTCGCAAGAACTTGTGGCCAAACCTATTTCCATACTTCGTAAAAATAAAATGCAATACAATTTATTTAAACCATTTGCATGTCAGATGTATGACTTTGACAGCGTTGTACCACATCATCACTTATTTTTTAAAGGTTTTATCTTTATATATTTACATCAATTTTTAATTACTATTTAATTTCTTCATCTTTCGTCGGTTTTTGCGCACAATATGACCTATTTATGTGCCGATGTTCCGTAAAACACCATTCATTCATTGACAGCGTTGTATATACCTTCACACGAGTTCTTTATCTGACTGTGAAAACAACGTCATGACCAGTGTCAAGCCGACGGAAGTGCGATAAAGAAAGTACTCAAATGTTATCACAATGTGCCCTCCTAAACACCAATAAGTGCTTTGTGAGATATGATATGTGTTGCACTTACAACTGTTAAAGTTAATACCACTGACTTCAAGAGAAACCCGATACCATCAGAGGTATTCATTTTCGTTCAGATTTTCCAACCACGGTTTTGTTTAAGTGCGGTTTAATGAACAAAACATCTTAAATTACAATATTGTTGAGGACCTAAGAGTACCTTTGAGTATTAGAAATACAAGTACCTCTTAGATGACTGAAAAGCAATATCTAGAGATTATAAGTAAGCAGACGGAATGACAATGATTGGGTAATAGTGGTCTCCTGCCACCTCTCCTGATTGATAAGTGACCATAAAATATGAACGATGATATCATTTATTGTTCTAGTAGAATATTAAAGTAGCTATCCCGCCAACAACATCAACTTTTTAGAACATGTGTACACCGTTTCTAAACCTACTGACTACGAGGTTTGTGTATATATATATATATATATATATGGGGAGAAATATTTGTGAACTACCAAGGACAGACAACCTTCGGACGAACTACGGCAGGGCGCCTAGCTATGACGAGATACACAGAAATCAAACGTATATATTCACTCCTTAAAAAAGGTAGTTGCAACACACGTTGATAAACTGTATCTCTACATCATAACACACTCGTCTGAAGGCACAATTAACATATAGACGCATACATACATACAATTATAGCTCATATGAGTGGGCCACATTTAAGCGTTCAACCGAACACTATGGGGAAAAAACATTTATACAGTGCTACAGGTTATAAAACCCAAGCGATTTCGGCTTTACGCCTTCATCAGGGGTACACAAACACGAAAATAACAAATACGAAACAAAAAACCACTAAAATACACGGCAGTTTAAATAAAACTCTTTAAAAAAAAAAACTTATCGCTTGGCAGTGTTGCAGAAACTGGTTCCTTTGAATAGACACTCTGGAGCCAAATGTGATACTAATAAAAGAACATATCTGGTTGGATGAGGGTAAAACTGTACCCTGACATTTAGTTATGAAGAGAGAGTAAAAATGTGAAAAAGACAACACAAACCCTACCTCAAAACCTAAAATCTAAAATCGATACTGCAGGATAAAGTATAAAGCAACTCCAAAGCTAATAAAAACAATGAGTAAGGCTAAACAAAATTAAACTAGATTAATGGAGATATTTTGATCAAGGGAAGTAACGAAAATACTAATAATAGAACATTGCTGGTTGGATGAAAGCAAAAGTGTACGCTGACATTTATGATTAGTTATGAAAAGAGAGTATGTTAGTGAATAACCCTACCTCTATACCTAAGACAAAGATTCGATACTGCAGGATATAGCAAAAACAACTCCAAAGTTAATTGAATAAGGCTAAAATAATATACAAATGGAGAAAATTGGATCAAGGGAAGTAATAAAAACCGGAGTATGTGTGTTTACATTTATATATTCTGTAAGATGTATCTAGTCCCCTCTGTTGATTCCTACTGGATGTTTTGTGTTTAAGCGTCTTATCCAGTACGTTTCACGCAATTTACGTTCTGCGTCGGTCCAATTTGGATTGTGTTCGATGCATGTCAGAGACAAGTCGTTGAACGTGTGGCCTTCTGAACTGAAGTGATCTGATCTAGATATAGATGGGGGAAAAAACATTTATACAGTGCTACAGTTTATAAAAACCCAAGCTCTTTCGGCTTACGCCTTCATCAGGAGTACACAAACACTAAAATAACAAATACGAACAAAAAAATGCTAAAATACACGGCAGTTTAAATAAAACTCTTTAAAAAACAACTTATCGTTTGTCAGTGTTGCAGAATCTGGTTACTTTGAACAGACACTCTGGAGCCAAATGTGATACTAATAAAAGAAAATATCTGGTTGGATGAGGGTAAAACTGTACCATGACATTTAGTTATGAAGAGATAGTAAACATGTGAAAAAGATAACACAAACCCTACCTCAAAACCTAATACCTAAAATCGATACTGCAGGATAAAGTATAAAGCAACTCCAAAGCTAATAAAAAACATTGAATAAGGCTAAACAAATAAAATAAAATAAATGGAGATATTTTGATCAAGGGAAGTAACAAAAGTACTAATAATAGAACATATTTTGAGGTAGGGTTTGTGTTATCTTTTTCACATTTTTACTCTCTCTTCATAACTAAATCCCCATCTATTAATTTATTCCAACATGTTCGTATCCCCTCGGGGATCCAGTGCTTTTTGAAAGGTATTTTGCAGATGTATGTATTTTCTCACCCTATATATATATATATATGTGGAGAACATTTTGTACAAACCACTTACCAGCGGATTCGAACCCGCACCTAGGACACCAACTTCGACACAGCGCCTCGCACAATATTCGGCGCTTTAGACCACTCGAGCACCTAGCCAACCTAAAAAGTTGGGTTTCGGTGGACGCATACTAAGCTCGTACTACTGCACGTGTCGGATATCTTCGTGCTCTTCCGTCAAATAACGACAACCGTAGCGTATAATTTATACGATAGAGGATTCACTTTACATGATTATAACCTCAGGTATATATACAACATTTTACCATAGTAAGACGCCAGATCAATACTGATACACTGAATTTAGATATATTATATTATTTTTGAGAGAATTAAATTCAGAATAACGAACTTTCTGTAACGTAGGATCTATAGAATACAAGTACAAACATTAAATATTATATGTGGAGAAAATGTTGCACAAACCACTTACCAGCGGATTCGAACCTGCACTTAAGACACCAACATCGACACAGCGTCTCGCTCAATAGCCGGCGCCTTAGACCACTCGAGCACCAAGCCAACCTAAAAAGATTGTATATATATTATATTCATATATATGACTTACATATTATGAGATTCCAAACATAACATAATTCATTTTACGCATATTCAATCACGGTTATTTTAAAAACCCGTGAATAAATTCTATACTTTTAAGGGAAAAAATAATATCAATAGCAAATATCCCCATGCTGGAACTACCTAATTCCCATCACCGTTGTCATGACATTTGGTATACTTCATCCCTTACATGCCCCACAACCATATGGTGCATTTAAAAACCGCATGTGTTTGCTTCGGTGATATGTACATTATTAATATGCTTCATATGCCCTATGTCCTAGTGTTTCCCGGAAATTACTTAACATGTCTTGTGCTCTTGAGACAACCGCGAACGAAAGCACTTGATTATTGTCAAACAGCCGGCACGGCGATAATAAATATCTCTACTGTCATCGCAATATGCCGTGTTAACAGCCGCAAGTGCTAACAGAGACATAAAACTGGATATATTGCTCTGACTAACTGTTAAAGCTAATAGCGCTGATTTGAAGACAAACTCGATAATTAAATACTCGACAACACCACATTACCACGTATTTTGGAATATCATTTGGCTGTTGTTTTTAATTAAGTTTTAACTAAGCGGTTGTGTTGAATTCGAAAACGCTTGAACACAACTTACAGTATAAGAATAAATCCTTCTTATATGTACCTCAGAGTTGCTGTTTCTTGCAAATGGTTATGTCCGATTCGATACCATTGTCCAATGTCCATGTCTTTATTATCTATGCTACATGCATACACATTTTCTTAAATATAATTTCATATAAACTGCATTATTGCACATGCATTTTCAAGCTACGTTTACTTTCAATATAACAGGAAATGTAAATATTCACCCACATTGATGTGTTATTCACCCACATTGATGTGTTATTCACCCAAATGGATGTGTTATTCACCCACATTGATGTGTAATTCACCCATATTGACGTGTTATTCACCCACATTGATGTGTTATTCACCCATATTGACGTGTTATTCACCCACATTTATGAGTTATTCACCCATATTGACGTGTTATTCACCCACATTGATGTGTTATTCACCCATATTGACGTGTTATTCACCCACATTGATGTGTTATTCACCCATATTGACGTGTTATTCACCCACATTGATGAGTTATTCACCCATATTGACGTGTTATGTTATTCACCCACATTGATGTGTTATTCACCCATATTGACGTGTTATTCACCCACATTGACGTGTTATTCACCCACATTGATGTGTTATTCACCCACATCGACGTGTTATTCACCCATATTGACGTGTAATTCACCCACATTTATATGTTATTCACCCAAATTGACGTGTTATTCACCCACATTGACGTGTTATTCACCCACATTGACGTGTTATTCACCCATATTGACGTGTTATTCACCCACATTTATGTGTTATTCACCCATATTGACGTGTTATTCACCCACATTGATGTGTTATTCACCCACATTGATGTGTTATTCACCCACATTGACGTGTTATTCACCCACATTGATGTGTTATTCACCCACATCGACGTGTTATTCACCCATATTGACGTGTTATTCACCCACATTGATGTGTTATTCACCCACATTGACGTGTTATTCACCCATATTGACGTGTTATTCACCCATATTGACGTGTCATACTGACGCGTTGTAAAATCATTGTATTGGATCTACTATTATTCGTTAGAGATTTGGGCAATTCCCAGTTCATGTCACAGGAAGTTTGTCATTTTATGTAAACGTTATAGTATTTTTGTTTTTGATGACAATTATATATTAAAAAACCTATTGGTTTGTTCTAATTTTCGTTTTTATTTAAAAAAAAATGCGTATGCAATAAAAAAAGTCGTACAAAATTGTTACGCGGAAGATCTCGTGTATATATCCCAATACAAATCTAATAACCGATAAATAGAACGTGTTATCTGTCTAAATCTAGAGCTTGTGACATTTCATGCTTAACGTCATCCACTAAATAAGTGTTAATGGAAGATAAATTGTAAATACGATACAAGTGTTTCATGAAATAAAAACAATATACGTAGCAATTTTAAATAATCCTAGAACTAAACTTTATTTGATGAATGTTAAAAGGGTGCTACTAATTCCGTGTGCATGAAGTGTTTGGTATGACACGGCCGGAGATTAAACCCACTACCTCACTCATGCAAGGTGGACGCTCTGCCACTGGGCCACGTTGCTAATTCCGTGTGCATGAAGTGTTTGGTATGACACGGCCGGAGATTAAACCCACTACCTCACTCATGCAAGGCGGACGCTCTGCCACTAGACCGCGCTGCTAATACTGTGTGCATGAAGTGTTTGGTATGACACGGTCGGAGATTAAACCCACTACCTCACTCATGCAAGGCGGACGCTCTGCCACTAGGCCACGCCGCGTTGACATTAGGTGTACCATCTTAGAAAGGTAAGAGGCAAAAGGGGCCGTTATTGCTTTGAAAAGGGGTGCACCAAACCCCACTCTTACCCACACTACCCACTCCAACGGGACATTATAAACAAATGTAATTTGTGTAATGCATTAAAATGAATTAAATAAAAAATGGAGCTACATGCATTTGTTGTTGTTTTCTATGCACAGCTTGTTATAAAAAGTTGTTAATTGACATTTAAAAGTAAATTAGTGCTTAAACGTATCCTGTTATTATTGACATAATTTGGTGTTTTACTGTGACCTCCCTATTCAAAACGTCAACCAGTCTGTATAGATAGTTAACAGATAATGTATGGTGCTGAGGTCCATATGCAAGTTTATGGACTGGGCAGTCAGACCTAGAATGTCATATGGACCGAAGCACCATACATTATTTGTTATATTATACGGTTATACAGCTATATATACGGACCGAATCTGACCAACAAATTAAATCAATACGTTTTATGATTTTTTTGACGTCATTTTTGCACACGCCCGTTAATATAGCTATCGGACCGGACGCCCGGTCAATATGCAACTTTATGGACCGGATGACGTCACATTAAACAAAAAGTGGAATATGCAAATGAGGTGTAATATTCGTGTTTAATGTACGCGTTCCGGCACTGCCGTGACAAATATAATCATCAGAAAGCACTTATCTGTTTTCTCTTTCCATTTATATGCTAACTACAGACACTCAACTTATTAAGCAATCAGGCATGTGCAGACTAAAGTAACAACATAAAACACATGGATCATTTTAAAATCGTTCACTTTCTTCACCCAAGGATTCAATGTAGACAATTACGTGTGCACGTAATTCAGAAATATCACGTGTATAAGAAAATGAAATGAAAGCACGTTGATTTAAAAAGTGTAATTTATAGGGATGCATTAAAGAAATTGATTTACGATCAAAATGGTCGTAAGTTGTTTCATAAAACGGGGGCCTGGTTACTGAACGCTTTTTGTCTCAAACAGAGGTTACACAGTTGTAGTTTAAAGAACCAAATATCTGTGTGTGTTTTTTGCGGAAGGTGTGCGAAATAGTTCTTCTTTATCATTATATTCAATACGAAGTATACATGTATACATATGTTTTTCAAATATTACAATCAAGTCCCTTTAACGATAAGTCCTACTAAATTAATAAAACTTTACTAGAAATGTTTTAAGTCAAAACATTTGCTTAAATATCTTATCATTTGATGTGTTTAACTGTCTGATTGACAGTTAACTTGGTTCCTTGCTTTAATATACTTTTTGCATAATTTTAATTAGTAGTATTTTTTTTAGTCAGTTCATCTAAAAAACACATTCTCACAACTTACATTGTATGCCCTTATCTCAACAGTACATTGTATGTTCTTATCTCAACAGTACGTTGTATGTCCTTATCTCAACAGTACGTTGTATGTCCTTATGTCAACAGTGCATTGTATGCCCTTATCTCAACAGTACGTTGTATGTCCTTATCTCAACAGTACGTTGTATGTCCTTATCTCAACAGTACGTTGTATGTCCTTATCTCAACAGTACGTTGTATGTCCTTATCTCAACAGTACATTGTATGTACTTATCTCAACAGTACATTGTATGTCCTTATCTCAACAGTACATTGTATGTCCTTATCTCAACAGTACGTTGTATGTCCTTATCTCAACAGTACATTGTATGCCCTTATCCCAACAGTACATTGTATGCCCTTATCCCAACAGTACATTGTATGCCCTTATCCCAACAGTACATTGTATATCCTTATCTCAACAGTACATTGTATGCCCTTATCCCAACAGTACATTGTATGCCCTTATCTCAACAGTACATTGTATGCCCTTATCTCAACAGTACGTTGTATGCCCTTATCTCAACATTACTCGAATTGAATGTTGTTTAACGGCTCATCAACACAGTATAGGTTATTTAGAGCCGCCCCAGAGAGAGGGGAAGGATGTGTCCTACTCTTATTATCGAATATGGTTTTTTAACGTGCTCGGAAGATAGACCGATAACGTTACTTTAACATAAAGTCATCTTTGTTTTGCATGTTTACAGAAGTTTAAAATGATTTTAAATGACGTCCTAACGGTTAAATGTCGTGACGTCAGAGGTCTTGATAGGAAATGTAATACTTTCTCCATAACCAATCAGCATTGAGTATTTTAATAAACTATGTTAGATTATGGTATTGCAATGCATGTTGATAAAGGAAACAAATACAAAAGCTGGGGTGACCCAAATGGCTGAACTAACTTATTTGAGCGAGTTTTAAGTTCAGAAAATGCATTGCTGTTTCTCAAAGTTGTTAATAGCATAATGTGGACACAACCAACGTTAAAAGGGTATAACGATGTATCCAAAATCAGAGAACGAAATATATAGGTTGTAGTTATTAGTCCTTCAGACAACCAGTTTGGCTCATTGCACAGCATGGTAGATTCTGAATCCCGAGATCACAGGGGTGTAATGATCCTTATTTTGTCAGTGTAACCATGGGCAAGGCATTTCGCGGTTAAGCCTCGATCCGATCGTCGGATTGGAACGTTAAACGCACGATTCTGTATATATGGGTCTATTCGCCGAACAAGTAAATAAGCAGTAAAGCAACTAATCGATAATAAGATAAGAGGTCGATTCCTATGCATCCGTCCAATCTCTCTGACGCGGCTCTAAGTTAAGATACGAGGTCGATTCCTATGTATCCGTCCAGTCTCTTTGACGCGGCTCTAAGTTAAGATAAGAGGTCGATTCCTATGTATCCGTCCAGTGGCTCTAAGTTAACATACGAGATCGATTCCTATGTATCCGCCCAGTCTCTCTGGCGCGGCTCTAAGTTACTCTCGATAATATATTGATGGGTCGTTAAACAACAATTTATTCAAACAAAGGTCGGGTGAAATTCTAAGAGGTCGTTTGGTTTCAAACAAATTAATATACTTTTGAATAATGCCATGAACGAAATACAATAGACAATCAGCACCTGTGACTACGGGTGTTAGATTACATGAATGCCATGATTGTAATACCCATGATTGTAATACCCATGATTGAACCATTGATAATAAATATTACTGCATGATAACAGAATAACAAAAACAATACGTTTTTCTCATTATATTTGCAGCCAAATCATGCATTCTAGCACCGGCTTCTTCATTAAAGCCACATAGATTGGGCACACATTTTATATTAAGCATTTCCAGCTCTTAATGTGGTATTTGAATCAAAATAGTATGTGGGGGATGCGGTTGTCCGACCAAAGTTGACGTTTCAAAATGTCTCGAAGGGGCCCCCATGCCTAGTAAGTTAGGGAATTCCTCACGGGTGTATGTCTCAAACCCGGTGTTTTACGTGTGCCGTTTTTTGTGAATTTATTTGGTTATGCATTATGCACACTTAGATTTATATCAGATTTAATTTGTATAGCCAATATAAGCCATTTAACAGACAATGCAAGTATATTTATGTCTGTCTATACGCACTGTATAAAATTATATGTCACGGTTCATAGATATCTAACAGGTTATAAAGTTGTTACATTGTCCGACCGGTTAGCTCAGTCGGTAGAGTAACGGAACGGTAATCCGAAGGTCCCGGATTCGAGCCCCGGTCTGGCTGCACATTTTTCTAGAACTGTGGCATTTTGTGCCCAACATGGGACCGTGACTGAGTAAACTCCAAGAAATATGCAAATGATTCTCTGTACTCATGGAAATTCGAGGGTGAAGGTGGATTATGTTACGGTTCTTAAGTATCTAACATATATTGAACATAACAGGTAGATTGATGTTGCATTGTACGGCCGGTTAGCTCTGTCGGTAGAGCATCGGAAAGGTAATCCGAAGGTCCCGGGTTCGAGCCCCGGTCTGGCTGCAAATTGTTCTAGCCCTGTGACATTTGGCGCCCAACGTAAACTGAGTAAACTTCGAGAAACATGCAAATGATTCTCTGTACCCATGGAAATTCGAGGACGAATTTCAATCTGTAGGGAGAGTTTGTTACAGTTCATAGATATCTAACAGGTATGTTACATATTTATTATTGTTCATAGTTTTAAGAGAATATGTAATTAGTATTTTGTAATATTGGTTGTTAAGAGACTACAAGATACGTAATCCAATTCAGCAAAGTGTATGTGTGTGTTTGATGTTTCAATGTTTACCTTTGAACATAAATCATCGTTGTCATTATATTATATATATTATCTTTGTTGAGAATGTAATTTGTAACTACTTCCAATTAAATGATATTTTATTTAATATAGCATTTTGACGAGTAAAGTTATATACTTTAATTTATTGTTGATTTCACATAATAAATATCGTATTCATACATTTACAGTATATGACACCTGGTTTATAGGACCCCATAGGGATAATGCAGACATGATAGTCTAGTAAATAATCACTGCTATACAAACTGTCTGCGACATATAGGTTAATGATTTTATCAGGAAAACAATATCCTGCGACGAGGAAAATTTCTGAAATCGATACCATCTAAAGTAAACTAAAAGCATCTATTTGGTTGGCTGTGTTCTGTGGAGGCTACCTTTCCTGTTCCATTTGTATACCTACTATAATTGTTGGAGTGGTTCGCTTTTCAGCAAATATACTAATGGCATGCAAGTTGTATGCGAAGCAAAGTGCAATTGTCTTGTCAATATAAGGGAAACAGTTGAACAGTTCGCATATAATCGGATTATATCATCGCAAGTGATACTAGTCATACTTTGTCAATGGTCGTCCCAAAGGCGGAAACTTGTGTTGTCTCTGTGTTTAAATTTTACATTCACACCTTTTCCGTTTATTAAAATAGTTTTTAGTGGTAGTTCCAATATGTGTTGTTTGGAGTGATATGCTGTGTAATGTTCTGTCTATGATCACGTTATTGTTCTTTGTGAAAGTATGCTAAAACAGTGCACGTGTATGTACGTCATAACTAAAATATGTAAAATACTTGTGACTATTGAATTTAGTTTGTACATGTGATTTGCATCTGTATCGATTTCCTATTCGTTATGTTCTTGGCCAAAGAGATAAAGGCGTAAAATATTTTTTAGTCAAACTCGTTTGTCTGCGTTTGATCATGGCTTAACGTTATGGATAAGAACATTTGCCGCAACACTTCAATCAAGATGTGCAGAAATCACAAAATCAGCCAGCCAAAGCATTTAGGTGATAGAGGCTGTGAACTGGAAATTTAGATTCCTATAGTCTTCAGATAATTTACGAACATAACTATAATTATATTAATACATGTATATAATATCATTTAAATAAATACATCGTAAAACACAGTTTTATCATATAAACAGAATACAAGAACATATTTAAATATAAATAATAACTAGCATCAATAAGATGTTAATTCAGCAGATAAAAGTAAGTATAAGGGTCGAAATAAAAAAGTAGCATTCACAGAACACCATCAACCAAAAACAAGTCAACAAAACAAACAACAAACAACAAGAAAAATAGAAGCATTGTATAAGACACAACAAACATAAAATAAAGGCACGTCTTGAAACGGTCACTGGCACAAAGACGGCTGGAGTTTTAGACGAGGGCAATATTAAGAAGCCAGTCAGTATATATTATCTTTGACTGTTGGGATTTATATCAGTACATACTGGCTAACATTTCGAAGGAACTTGATTAACACTTGTTCATCGATTTCTTTTTCTTTTATTCATTCTGACAAAATATAAAATTATCCGTTCTATCAGAATAGTAGCTAATTTAACGTATTTATGCCAAAATTTAAAAACCTTTATTGTCCAAGGTGTAAGTAGATATCAAAATCGAATAGGAAAAGTAGTAAGAACGACAGTCAACCACAAACACACAGAGAAGCAAAGAACAGCTATAAATAAAGATGAATAAAAGGCAAGATAAGACATCACAAACACAAAATAGTTGACAATAGGGCTACCGCCTTGGAACGATCAGTGGCAAAAAGGGTCGAATGGTGTTTAAACCAGGTTCTAGGGTGCACCAAACCTCACTCTAACCCTATTGTCATCCCAATAAACGAGACAATGTGAATATAGATATCCTCGCCAGGTTATAATCTCTAACAAACAAGGCAGCATTAATAGGCAATATAGGTAAAACACATAAATGATCATGAATATATAATATAAAAAAGCATGAAGCCTAGAAAGCCACAAAGTAAGTACGCAATGACTTGCAGGAACCAGAGCAACAGAAGAACAAACCGGTCACTGCACAATCACAAAGGAAGGCGTAGTGGCGAACTGTAAATGGGTCAACCACTAAACCCTGCAGTACGTTGCAAAATGATACGGTCATAACCTCTTTTGATAAACATTTTAACATGTTTAATAAAGATTGTATGAACGTGATTATGACCAAGAATCTTACGAAGTTTGTAAATAAAATCACCATAGAAATCTGCTGCCTTATTCTCTTGGTTGTGTTTGTTGCTTGCAAAGGATCTCCCTTATCACTATATTATAACAGTCACACTAATGTTAGTTTAATGCAGTGTGGATTTAGTAAAAAATCGCCTCGTGCTACGAATCAGTAGTGTTATTTTTAACAGTCCTTTGGGATCAACAGGCCAGATATAGATGGTGTTGAAGTAGGAAACCTCTCAAGTCGGTGCTAGGGGCATGAGAGGAGTTGCGTCTAACATTACCTCTCATGAACAGATTCAATAAAACCGAGTCTCTACTTTATTCTCTTGGTTGTTGTTTTTTCCTTCCAAAGGATCTCCCTTATCAGTATTTATAAGTAGTACTTTCAGATAATTATATCGCATTCACAAAATGGTGTATGTCGCTTGATTTATTTTATAGTGAAATTATAAAAGCTCTTTCCTTCTTATCATATCAAAGCAATACAAAATAAAAGGGGAATTTGAAAATTGCAGATGATTATATCATAAATATGATATTGGAATTAAATCAATCACACATGTGTGTTAAAAGGCTTGACCATTTTACTGGAAAACTGCCCACTTTGCAATAATATGCAACTTTCTGCATCTCTTTTCTCTATAGTTAACACTGTTCATCAAAGGGAAGAACATTTGACCCGAAACAGAAAACAACATTTGAACGTTGTATTCGATTGTAATAACTGTTAAGGATTAAGTTAATTATATGGTTTATAATATCGCGTAAAGACAATTAGGAAATCAAAGTAAATACCAGTGCAAAATTTTATAGAGTTTCATTGTTCTTCTGGCATTAACGAATACTAATGTTTCGATATCTGTCAAGATCGACTACTGATAAACTCTGTTCATCAAATTAGTGTTGCAATCAAAAGTTAGAATTAACCAAAGTATATTAACACAGTCTCGGCCACCTTAAATAAACGTTTCGTAGCCTTTGTCTTTGAGAAATGTAAACCTCCAGTATCTTCTCACTTGAGAGATGAAATCCCTGTTGTTCCATTGTTCAGCTTTTGATCAAGTTAAACTGAAGTCAGTAAAGCGCTTTCCTTTGTGCGTACATCCATTTGTGAGAATGGCTGAACTAATGCAGGTGGAACTATTGACCTACAAAACAAAAGACCACCCTTAGTCGTAAAGCGATTTATTTAATATGTCCATCCATTTCTTTAAGGCGTCTTAAAGATGCAGCGAAAACTATTGATTTCCGGGAAAAAAGGTTGACCTTAAATTTAAACCGGATTGAATCAAAAAGGAAACGTTGTCAAGTCAAAAGTTCATGACTTCAACGTGACTGCCTTTCAGTCAGCGTATTTAATTATAATATTTAAACATTAAGCGCATATTAGTGTGTTTTTGTTGCAAAGTCTCCAGTGATCGTGTACATTTATAAGGTATTGCGTCATGCAAATGGTGAAACACTAAATGCAACATAAATGACTACGGTATCCATAGAGACTGCGTGAAAAATAAACAATTAGTGCCTAAACAATTTAATATATAGTGATATAATACGAATAAACTTATAAACCTTGTTTAGTTTGCCATTGAGCTACCTCTGGTTATAATTTCTTGTGGTTGCTTATTTCTCATGCATGTTTATCATGCAGATATGCAGTTTTCTGTCTATAAGAAAAGGTGTTGACCTAATACATTTTGCTCTATTAGGCACTGACGAATAAAGCAAAAGCAATGCGGAATTCCTCGGCCTTTATTGTACGTAATTTTATCACGTCATAAAACGGAATGAAAAAAAGACAATATAGCGGAGCGTAACATTCGGTTAACTAGATAAAACTAGTAAACCATACAGAAAATGTGGATAATCTACATGATAAAAAGAATATTATATCAGTTTATTATGCTCGGCACAAAAACGCATGATGGATCGGCAAAGCCTCGCAATACATGGTTGTCTAAGCCTCGCCTAAAATAACCTTTATATTAAAAGGCACTGACAATATTCTTTATACATGTATTGTCTAAAACATCAGAGTGTCCCAATGTAACAGAAAGTAACATAAATGGATAAACGCCGGGTAAATTTAGATTCGAGAAAGGGATCGAAACTGATCAAGATAATTGATAGAGTGGGGTAAAATACAAAACAAGGCATAATGTGGGAAATAAGACCAAACAATTTCTGGAAGGGAACAATCCTTCCAGAACAATCCTTCCAGATCCATCCAATGCCCTATATCACGCCATTAGAGATGTGGATAAAATGAATAATACAATGACATATTAATATACAATATAGATATAAAAACCGAACAAGTAAAGCAGCATTCAAGGACGACAGTAAAAGACCTTGTTCAAGATGCTTATTAATGTTATATGTACTGATGCATATGATGGGTTTATATCGGGTGTGTGCAAGGTTTGGGAGCATGGCAAGTTTGTTGTAATTAATATTTCTGTTAAATTACTGTTGAGGTTTCTTCGTGACGTTTATTTATCAGGTGACGTCATATAACGTGGCGCTGACGTCAAGTAACGTGGTGCTTCCAACGGATGAAATATACGCGGGGAATTAATGGAACAGCTGTATTTTATCGTAGATTCTAACACGACCTCTGCAATCTTTCAAATACACAAAGAAGGGAGACAGCTGTATGTTATTCTAAAATAACATGCAGCTGTCTCTCTTCTTTGTGTATATGAAAGACTGCGGAGGTTGTGTTAGATCTTTATTTACACTGTTCCATTTTATTGGGATGACTAAGGGTAAGAGTGAGGTTTGGTGCACCCTAGAACCTAGAACCTGGTTAAAACCATAGTGTCAACCCTTTTATATTTGTCATATCTTGATTATTATTCATCTTTGTTCTTACATTTTGTTTCGTTTCTATGAGTGCTTTATATATTGGTTGACTGAGGTCCTTGAATGCTACATTTCCTGTTCGACTTTATATCTACTTTTAAGAACGAAAATAAATTATTTGGTATAAATTTGATTGCTCATTTTACACTCGCAATCCCACCTGGGACCATTGCGCACCATAGATGTCATTTACAGGAACTTTTACTTTATTTTCTAGACTACATTTGAATTCATCTGAGATCAGTATTACAGACATTTTGAATTAATCAGATGGAGATTCTCAGTGGAGAAAAGGATTTATTCCGGTATACAGTTTCAAATACCAAACTTGACAGCTTTTTTATGCTTTTCATTTTCTATCAATACCCTCATATTAATTATACAAAATGTCAAATAAAGACGGGTAGAGCAGCAGACCAATTTAATTAAAATATATAAAATGAAAAATGGTTAAAAATTAAAGTTACACTACCGTTATTTATTAGTATAGATCCGGCCTGCTTCTGATTTCTTTGCTACGCTATGATCTTCAGAACAAAGGCCTGGAGATAAACGGAAGTTTGAAATCAGGCCGAGTGACCGAGTCTATACTAATTAATACGTAATAGCAACGTAACTTCAATTTTAACTATTTTTCATTTTATATATTTTAACTGAATTGTTGATGCACCAGTCATATTTTTGAAAATCAGTTTCTGCTTCTCACAAGTTAAAAGTGAGCAACAAACGTCTTACTTAACCTGAAAATACGTGTGTTTTCAAAGTCACATAGAACCTCTCAAAGTCAGGCCAAAATCACCTCATGTCTACTAATGTCAAAACATACGACTAGTGCATCAACAGCTGGCGTGGCGCAGTCGGTAGCGCGGCGGATTCGTAACCGGAGGCCCCGGGTTCAATCATCCATGGTACCACTTATTTTCGTCGATGTGTCCTTGGGCAAGACATTTTCCCTTAGCTTCGTCCGTCGGATGAGGACGTAAACCGGGCGGTCCCGTGTATCGGTCCGAGCACGCGAAAGATCAGTAAGAATATATCCGATAATAAGAGTAGGACACGGTTCCCGGATTCCTATGTATCGTTCCCCTCTCTCTGGGGCGACTCTAAATAACCTATACTGTGTTGATGAGCCGTTAAACAACATTCAATTCAATTCAACAATGTACACGTTTATTCACAGCATGACGTCATGCAGACGTCAACCTTATGGGTTAAAAATGCGCTAATAAAATCGGCTAATCGCTAGTGGGCGCCTTATTTGGACTAATCTGCCTAGACCCATATCTGCAAGTGAGACATACGCATGATACGATATAGGCAGGCCGAGACTAGATACGATATACGCAGGCCGAGACTAGATACGATATAGGCAGGGCGCGACATCATTAGTTTCACTTCACACTTCAATATAAAGTAAAATGCACATAACTGCTTTCACATCGAAGACACACTTTTGCTAATGAGGCCTCTTTTGTATTGCTTTCAGATCGTAGACGAGTTACTTTCTACTGATTTTCTAACAGTAAATATCTTCAACTTTGTCTATCGCATCTCGTGATGTCGGAGTATCACTTGTATCGCCTGTACCACGTACACAGTGCGCTGAATAATAAACACACACAGCTTTTATTCTATTTGCGGATCTTTAGAAATCTCGAGTGATTTCTGATTTCTTTGAGTGAGAAATGAGAATCTCAAGATAGGTTTGAACAATGTATTCATTACATGTCTGAAAGAAGGATTGATTATTATTAAATGTCTATTTAGTTACAGATTTAGATCTATACTTTTAATAATTTCTGAAATTATTGTTCTATGACTGTGATTTTGTAATAGCTTTGTTTGCATCAATATTTATTTAATTACATTATTTCCCTAGAAGTGCCAAACTTCAATAAGTTAACTTATTTGACGATTACATTTTGACTTCTGTCCCTTACATTTGTTACAACAAAAAATATTTATATCTCAGTTTATTGTGACAGTATGAATTTTTCGTTTCAGAAATACACTTCATTCGGGTAGTAAAGAATCATTTTTTCTGAGAGGTGTTGCACTTAGTGATATATTTTGCATGTAAAATTGCAACAAATCATTTCACCGCTGCATAACTGTATATTTATATGATATATCTTCAAGCCTGGAAAATGTTATAATAATCTAAAAGACATGAGCTGAGAAAATTGAATTTAAACAGAAAGTTATTCTTTACTACCGATGATTCTATACTACCCAATGTTGTAAGAAAATATAAAATATTTTTTTCTGTTAAAATATTATTTATATGGCGCTATAAAAGTAGATATAACAGTCGAACAGGAAATGTAGCAATAAAGGGCCATTGTCAACCACAAACACGCATAAAAACAAATAACATTTACAAAGGCGAATAAAAGGAAAGATATGACATCAAACATAAATATACACACTATTGTTATATGCCATAGTTTAAACGAAAGAAACGTGTCTAGGGAACATACATATATGATATATATAGACAGAGGATCTTACATGATAATCCGTGTTTTACTGATTTTAATAAATGGCAAATACTGAAAAGGTGAGATTCTTTGGAAGCAACAAACACAACTAATATAATAAAGTAGAAGGGCTTGGGTAACAGATAGATAGATAACTATTTTTCCACTTGAAACAAATCACAAGAAAAGGTGGAGTCACAAGACATGTAAGAAAAAGGTTCTTGTTTGTTTACTAAACAGGTCAATGGTACGGCTGTTTTCATTGATTGACTGTTTTCATTGCTCACAAAGTGTAAGCATAAAGTCGAAATTTCGAAAATGTTCATCAGTGATCCAGTAAAACTTTTTAATACGCTTCTTATAATACAACCACAAAATCGAATAGGAATGGGCAGTTTTCCCCTACTTATAATGCCCGTTTTCATCAAAAAAGGAGGGATTACTTTTTATTATAGAAAGACATTCGACTACACCTTTGAGGCTTACTTGTAATTAGTGGTGGTGGTGGTAAACCTATTATGTTTGTGGTGTTGTATATATTGCTTTTTTCTTAAAAGTGTCATTTGTTTTGAATGCGTGTTTTGGCTGACTTTGTTCTGTAAGTGCTACATTTCCTGTTCGACTTTTATACAAACTTTTATATTCCTTGCCATACGTTTTAAAACTCCGTGATGCCACTGAGTTTCGTCGGTGTGTTCTTGGGCAAGACATTTTCCCTTAGCATCCTCCGTCGGATGGGGATGTAAACCGGGCGGTCCCGTGTATCGGTCTAGGAATACATTCGATAATAAGAGTAGGGCACGGTTCCCGGATTCCTATGTATCCTTCCCCTCTCTCCGGGGCGGCTCTAAATAACCTATAATGTGTTGATGAGCCGTTAAACAACATTCAGTTCAATTAAAACTTAATATTGTCGTTAACAATTGCTACAATACATCTATACTGAGCAATAATAAGAACTACCCCTTTTTCTTTCCCTTATTATATAGACAGCAAAACAGGAAATAATAAACGATGTATCCACCAATAGTTCAAATAAAATATTTTTTTGAAAAGTGCAGTACACAATGGAGTTATGTTCCTTTTTCTTAAACGATGCATTTTTGGCTTAGGTAGCAGCTTTTGATTATCAATAATCATCAAATAACCGCCCTTTAATGTTTCCATAGCATTGCTTGGCAAAATTTGAAAATGTTTAAAGAAATATTTATTACTCAGTGAAGTGTGCTTAAAAACATCTAATATTGTTTACTTAAAGCGCTGTTCAAGCTGTCATACATCCTAAAAAGCTGGCCTATGGGAATACAGGAAAATAAATGAGTATAATTTACACCTATTTGATACGTCTTTTCACACATTTTCGGCTATCACACGACAATACAGTGACGTAATAATTCAATTTATCACATAACGTCCCTTGTAAGCAGTGTCGAACTCCCATTTAATATTATATTGTATGACACACGAGTAATACAACCTGGAACGATTTTGATTGGTTGAGTTAAACCTGTAACACTACGCAAGTTATTAACTGAAACAATTTTATTTATTACAAATTCACCCAGATCTGAGTCATAAACTCATTATTTGTGACAGCTTATAAAAAATAATGCACGTTATACAAAATATTGTTGTTGGTTTGTTAAAAAGTTGGCGTAAACTGCTATGTTGTAAAGAGGTAAAACACGAACTCTTTTATACGCAACGTTATGTTACGACGTCACATATTGTATGACGTTTTGGCGCATAAGTGTGTCTGACGTCGTGGCGGTTCTAGGTCCATCTGAATTATGTTTTACTAATTTGATTGCAATGTTATGTAATAAAAAGGATCTTAAACTCGTTCCCATTCCATATAAGATTGATGAAACTCGTTATGAATTATTTTTAATTTTAACTCGCTAAAAGGCTCAATAAAATTAAAATAATTCATAACTCGTTTCATCAATCTTATATGGAATGGGAACGAGTTTAAGATCCTTTTTATTACATAACATTGCAATCAAATTAGTAAAACATAATTCAGATGGACCTAGAACCGCCACGACGTCAGACACACTTATGCGCCAAAACGTCATACAATATGTGACGTCGTAACATAACGTTGCGTATAAAAGAAATGGGAACATGTTTAAGTTCCTCTATGTCTGTCATAACGTTTGGTTGGTGCTTGAACCTTCGCCACTAGTGTTTACTGGTCGTACCCTAGATTGGTTTTCTCTAGGGCTGCAACTGTGCTGTGGATTTTCAGTACACTTGATGTGTTTCTAATTATATTTCTTTTATATATCTTTACAATAACATATACGTGTATCGTTTCCTAATTTCTATGTATGTCGACTTTATTGTTAGAGATTTTCTTTTGATGGGATGTACTTTTATTTTATACTGTCTTGTAAATTTGAGAACTGAAGACATGATTATAGCGAGGTTGGGTACATTTAAAATCGATTTAAGCTTACCAGTGGGCCATATATTATTTTTTTCATCGTATAGTTAATTTGCTATTTGTGGTACAATGCGGATCTACAATGCTATTGCGTTTGGACCATTTTTCTCATTTTAACATCGGAGCTATAGATATATCGGTTTGTTAATCTCCATCGATTTTTAAATGAATGATTCACTGCTAACTAATCAGCATTGTAAATATCACGTAGGAGTGAACCGCCGATAGGATGCTCAATACCATATCAACATTCCATAGAAATTGGTTTTCATATTTTAATAAAGAGCATATTTTCTTGCCTTGGGAGCTTTTTTCACTTTTCTAAATTGCAATTTCTGATATCAAATGTATCATCTAAATATTAAAGCTAAATCAGTGCAAATCGGTGCAGTACGGTCAATCAAAAACAGGCGAGCATCATCCAAACAAAGAATGAGATACTAGTTCAGTGGTTTTCAATCTCCAACATTCTGAAATATTTGTCCTTGCTATATGTTACCTTTATTAAATCGGCTTAAAGATGAATGGCCCCCCTTTTTGTAGCATTAGCAATTAACAAATTTAACTCTTAAACATCATATGAACATTTCTTGTCAGTCTCTGAGAGAAACATATATTGAAAACCGCTACTAAGTTGTATGTAAAAATAAGTATTATTTTCATGAGGTAGATACTACTTTTACCACTGCGTGACTGCACGGGGAAATGAGGTAAATCCGAATTGTATACCATGACTATTGCCAAATAATTGATAATACATTTACCAGTGGATTAATTTACCTGTTCAAAGTTTTCTTCGTCATCAAATAAAATCGTATTCTCGCTCATCACAGATATTGGAATGTGTGAATTGTAAATATCTATTGTTGTGTGTTGATTTCGATTTAATAAATATAAACATGTTCATGAAACAAAAACATGGCCGCAGAACTTCAATGCGCAATATATTGACTTACACATTCATATATCATTGATGTTATAACGTTACAGACCTTCCTAATACAAACCTCAGTGCCAGAGAATTAACCGCAACCATCGTGTGAGGCTAAATGATGTTTAGAAATACGTATGTTAAATAATGACGTCTGAAACATTTTCTCATTTTCTGAAATATTACATTCGCTGCTGAAACGGCATTGACTCTTAGGTCATCTGTTTCCATTAATTCTTAATTGGGCAACTGACTGATTGACGTAACCGCTCAATGACCACGTTACACTAGTAAATTTTCTAGAGACGCAGTCTAAAATGTAGACTTGGTTTTAGATTCTACTTTTTCATGTAGAAAGCGTCCATTTGACATGCGAATATACGTTACACATCTTTCAACCCGACACAGAGGGCGCTCACACTAGTTATTATATGATTTGTATAATTACAAATCATTTTAACGATCAGGTGACAGTGAGTGAACAGTTACTTTGAGATTATCATTTAAGTAACGCAATCGGTGATACAAATGTGAATGTTTACAGATTCAATTCAATTATATTTATATTGAGGATGTGTTGTAGAGAGACGGGGTTCGAAGGTTTACCCCTAAGGTTTGTACTTCGGGGAAGAATGTGGCTGATGGGACAACAATTCCATATACATTGTCAAGAGTGGACTCCCGTTTAGACATATAACACATCGAAGGCGTGTAAATAGAATATAACATGAAAATAATCTCATTTCCATTGTTGTATTATTGATTATCTATAATAGAAAATTTGCAATTCTGATCCATCTGCATTGCGCATTGTCATGCATAAACCATGAGGTAGACAAAAAAAATTATATTTATAAAAATTGCGATGATAGATAGAATATCCGCGTATGTTAATTATGAACGTTGTGTTTTTTCTCTAATGCGCCACAAGATTGTTATTAAATCAGAACAACAGGGAAATCTTAAAATCTAAAAATATGTCAGAATATGTGTCATTAATTTGCCCGTTGATTAAACCTAGACTTTATTCACAAGTGCAATTGATAACCAACCTTTTTTCTCAATATTGTTTCAGTTCCCGAGACTTAATCTAGTATTATTTAAAACATGTTTTCTTGTTCCTCTCAATATATACAGAGATTATTTCACTGCTTGGTTTGATTATATGGAAATCCTTCACGAGACTGTAGACCTGTGGTGAAAAATGAACGAGCGGAGGAAAGTGAGTGAAATAAACGAAACACGTCTGCCATTGAATGAAGGAATTCTCTATAATCAATCGTAACAGTTAAATAATCTCTTTATTACATTACATAACCGTACATGTGTTGAAAATTACATAAAACACCATACCCACAAACAAACAAATATTACATCAGTTTATGCATGATTTTAACCTAAATTATTCGCTTTATTGAACGTTGTCGGCGGATGACGTCGACGTGAGCAACACTTTATTGACATCAAGACTCAACGTCACAATTAGTTATATTTGTGATAAGAGTGTTCACTGACAAATCCCAATCTGTCACCCATAGAAATGTAATAAACTAATATCTTCTCCCGGTAGCTATTTTACCTTTGCGTAAAATCGTGTTTATTTGTTTTCGAATCTAGTGCTCTATCAGAAACAACTTTCGCTTGTGATTGTTTTATTTCTCAACCGAGAAAAGAAAGTATTTCTGTTTCATCGATATAAATCGTATTCAGGTACTTGTTGAATTAACATGTCGCCAGTTGTCAATCATTTGTCCATTTCAACCAGTCAAACCAGAACAATATCCTCCGACAAACAACAGCACGTGTATAAAGCACGTGCAACTATGTTATATAAACTATTGTAAATATACTCCGACATCAACAATAGGGCGGAGATATCTCAGTACTGGCAACATGTCAATTGTGTCTTAAAAGTCAAAAATGAACTTTGGCTAGAACAATAGTTCGTATCAAATTCTTTGTCAATATTCAATACAAGAACTAATTCGAATTTGGATCGACATCGAAATAGGTTATTATATTTTTTTCTTAAATATATTATATTGACTTTATTGCAATGTAACACATATTTTTGTTGGTTGAATGGAGTTTTACGTCATTTTCAGTATATTTTAGGCTATATATCACGGTCGATTTTTAGTAACAAAGAAACCTTACAAAGCCAAGCATGAAGCTCTTTGAATACATGTAAAATCCATCATCATCATATTGTTTTGGTGTGAATTATATATTTTATTTCATCGAGAAGTAAGAAAACTGTATACGAAGCATGGGTGAAAACATATGTAAATTTATTTATAAATAAAAGTTTTATGTAAATAAATGCTATTACTATTTGACGTGTTCGTCATTTCTTAAATAAATGACAATTTCAATTTTAATATTTCTTACTGGTGTTCTTTTGTATTTCCAAACAATTGTTTATGATTTCCCACATCAAACAAAGCGTAACTTTATGAGTGTAAATTATAAGGTAATACATAAATGTAAATTTATTTATAAATAAATGTTTTTATGTAAACTTAATCTCTACCAGTGTACCTGTAAATATACGAGTATAATGATCTATTAAAGTATACGTAAGTGTCGTTATCACGCTAAAAGCATATATAACACATTAACCGTTATGCGAATTATCTTCCCAATTGAAGTCTCTTCAGATGACCCTTTCACAAAGAATCAGCCAGTTATACAAACGTCATCCATTTTTGCAAATTCCCACCATCCCACCCTTTTGTCTATCTATAATGCAGTCATCCCAAGATAATATATACTAGAACATTATACATATATAAATATATAGATACAGGTTTTCGGACTGAGATTTATTAAAATATGCAATATAAATATTTTAAACAAGATCCCATGTTTCTGATATATATAATCTAGAAATGATAATACTAATAAAATAATGATAAATGCTATTGTTAAGGCGGGCGTTTTAAGTGTTTTAAACATTTGCTGTGAGGTCGTTTTAAGTTCCCACACCTTTGATGGGTAAAGATATATATCATTTATTGTAAAAAATAAATATAATTTCTTTCGTTTGAGTGAAGCGAATTAGACAGAAATTAATTTCCCTTGATGTGATTACTTCTCATAGAGGGCGCAATCGTAGATTGGCGTTGAGGTAGCCAAATTAAATCATTCAGCCTTGGAGAGCAGACTAGGTTAATCGTTATAAAATTGAGTTATTTTATAGAAAAAATATTGCAGCAACTCAAGTGTGTGGATTTGAAAAGATTTCAGGATATTTATGTTGTCCTGTTGTATTGGTTTTCATTGATCATTGAAACGTTTGTACTTTTGATAGTCAGAGATGAAGTCCGAGATCTTACCCTTTCCCACAGTGTTTTTCGTGGACGGCCTGGTACCACTTTGATGGTGCTCTGTCAAAAGGGCGAATGTGATTAATGAAATTGATTAAATAGGGCGACATGTAATATCTTAGAAATGATGGCCCAACTTTTCGAAAATCTGTTGGCTTGACCTCTGAGTCCGGATTTAAAATTTCTCTGAATTTCTTTTAGATGAATATTCAGTCAGATTTTGAGTATCTAAAAGCGTTCTGTTCGGAAAGAACGGAATTTATATGGCGTTTTAAGTTCCCACACCAGGGGCGTTTTAAGTTCCCACGACGTTTTAAGTTTCCACACCTTTGATGTGACAATATATATATCATTTATTGTAAAAAATAAATGCTATTACTATTCGATATGTTCGTCATTTCTTAAATAAATGACAATTTCAATATTTCTTACTGCCGTTATTTTGTACTTCCATACAATTGTTTATGATTTCCCACATCAAACAAGAAGAGCGAGTTTGGGAGCGTGCGTGCATGCGAGAAAAACACACAACATCAATCATCGTATTATATATGTTTACGTGGAATATAAAGCTGAGCAAACAATTTGTACATGGTATTATATTAAAGGTAAACATATCTATAAAAACTCTAAAATAGAGATTAGTTGAAAACACACTAATAAAGAGGTGTATGAATCAAACTAGATATGTCAAACAGTAGTATGTATCAGTTGAAACAGGAACATATTTGACTCATTTACATTGTTTGTTCTTATCAAATGCTCGAAAAACTTGCTATGCTAGCTAGAATTGTATGAATAAGAACCATTAGTTAATGATGTTGTTGTTGATGATTTTTGTATATTATAAATGTAACATACTGTAAAATATTGTATATAATAGAACAGATTCATTACAAAAAAGCAATATTTTATAGTTTTTTAGTATATAGAAATCTGACATTAAAGAGATATTGAATAAAAATATATATACAATTTATGAGAGAAAAAGAATCAAGCATGGGTATCCGGTTCAAATAGAGGAAAACTCGTAGATATACATGTGTTGATCGGACACTCGGCTCATTCGGAAACAGGTGTAACTCGATATATTCTATCTTTACCGGATACCCATGAACAATTCGTATAATCAGTGGTAATGTCCATTATCGGAGATAGTCTAACTATAATGGTTTCCTAGGCAGACGTCATTAGTTTTAAGCAGACGTCATTAGTTCTAAGCAGATGTCATTAGTTCTAATAAACGTCATTAGTTCTACGCAGCCGTCATTAGTTCTACGCAGCCGTCATTAGTTCTAAGCAGACGCCATTGGTTGTTAGCAGACGACATTGTGAGGACATGAAGTAGTATGTAATAGTAAATCAATGATGCTTGTTTTAATATCACGTTAAGCTCAACTATTAATGATTATGTTTGTTTGATGTCGGCGGTTTTACCTTATTGGTCAATTGTACTTCCTGGCATCAGACGTATAATCGGTATACAATATATGCATTCAATGATAACAGCGAGTTCAATAATGTTTACAAATGTCTTACATGTGACATGAAATAAATGTGCTGTTCATTTATTTTTGTATTACCCAATTATGAAAGCATTAAAAAAACGAAAACAGACCACTTACATTATGCAACATGTATCAGGTGTAGTACTGCATCAACAATTATCAGGTTTAGTACTACATTAACAAGTATCATGTTTAGTACTGCATCAACCAGTTCTGCATCAACAAGTATCAGGTTTAGTACTGCATCAACAAATATCAGCTTTAGTACTGCATCAACAAATATCAGGTTTATTAACTAGATGCGACGCACATCATTTTAACGTGAATAATAGTGCATTACTTAGGTAGTATTGTATATATGTTCATACCCTTTCATCTAGAATCACATCTGAGATTGAAAAACGACAAGTTGTTCCACTAGCTAGGCCCCTCCGTCGGATGGAGACGTAAACCGGGCGATTCCGTGTTTCGGTCTATCCTCCGAGCACGTTAAATAACCATAGAAATCTATTCGATAATAAGAGTAGGGCACCGGTCCCGGATTCCTATGTATCCTTCCTCTATCTCTGGGGCGGCTCTAAATAACCTATGCTATGTTGATGAGCAGTTAAACAACATTCAATATAATCAATTCCAATAGCTAGGAAACAGTATCATGTTATTACTGGAAATTCATTTCCTACAAAACAATAATGCGTTTAAACATGTCTGTATGAAAGATGATGTCCCATGGTAGCCGCTTTATCGTGTTTTGGTTCCGCCTATTGGTGGCTTTGCTTATGGTTTTTCAACATTGTGTTTAAAGTCATAACATAAGCCGGCACCACGGCTTAAACAGGCGAAGGATAATGTAATAAATCGTTAAGATACCGGATATACAAGATGTTGTTGTCTTGGCGTAGTAATAGTATGCTTATTAACTAAATGTCAAGGTTTGCTGTATTGACACACTGGTATATTTCAGGTAGCTCATCAATATGTATTGATTCGAGTTTATTTTCAAATGTACAAATATATGTTTGTACAGCAGTGTCAGCTACACATATTTACAGTTTGCTCTTCTTTTGGAATTTGTATTGATGTACCTTTCCAAACTGTCAAAGTCATTTAGTACATACTTTGTGGCTTTTTAGGCTTTTGTTTTTTATATTATATATACATGATCATTTATGTGTTTTACTTATTTTGCCTAATAATTGCAGTCACTCGAACATTTAGATAATACAGACAATGTGATTGGTTAAAGTACAATCACACGATCAATTTAAGCTACGTTTATTTTCCAATTAACTGCACGAAGGCCTACTTTCATCCGCTATTCATAGAGTGTGCGTAAAAAAAAAACCGTATTTATTCTAATAATTTGTTTTAATAAATAAGTATTTTTAGGATAGTCATTGCAATTATAAGGGTTTAACGTAATTTTATCTGCGTTCATCGGAAAATAACTGCAACTGTCTCATCACACAGCTTAACGTAAAGCCCTGCTGCCCTTTTTGTTCGAGATTATAACCTGGCGGGGATATCTTTACTGACAGTGTCCACTTTATTGGGATGGCACTGGGTAATAGTGAAGTTTGGTGCATTCTAGAACCTGGTTTAAAAAATCCAGCGGCTTTTTTGCCACTGACCGTTCCAAGGCGGTAGCCCTATTCTATTGTCAACCCGTTTGTGTTTGTGATGTCTTATCTTGCCTTTTAAAGTCGTTCTTTGTTTCTGTGTGTGTTTGTGGCTGACTGTCGTCCTTGAATGCTACTGTTCCTGTTCGGTTTTTATATCTATTTTTTTGTTATATTTACTACTATGTCGCTCTGTTTTAAGTATGCAAACGAGATGCTGTAACACCATAACACGCCGACTTTGTGGCGTTCAATCCGTAATGCAGAGAGTCAAAATAACAAATTGCATTTAGATGGCTATTTGTTTTCCATGGCAACGACAACAGAAATTACATTTACACAGATTAATCACCACATCGACTCGTCTGCCAAAACGTATCATGCATAAAACATTATGTCTTACTTTCAGATAACGGTTCTGGGCAGATTAGGCCAAATAAAGTGACCAGTAGCGATAAGACGATTGTATTCGTGCGTTTGCTTAACGTCATGTTTTATAACCGTGACAACGTCTCATGTTGAAGCATCAGTTACATCTTTTGACGTCATTTACTACTTTACACATGTTAGAAGTAAGAAAGTAAACTTTAATTAACTTGAAATACGTTTAATGAAAGTCTCACAGAATCTCCCAAAGTCTCACCAAAATTGCCCCATCATGAGGGATGATTTCAAATTTCCGTTCTTCTCCAGATCATAGGGTAGTTAAGAAATCAGAAACAAGCCGGTGACCGAGGCTACACTGGGACTAGTGTCTCTTAAAAATAAGAGAATATGTTTGCAGCACGAGCAATTATATCGTGACTCTCAGCATGAACTCCTACACAAACTGTTAATGAATGTTTTCATGTCTGGAATTTCCCGCACCTTTATTGATATAGGTATAAAAGCACCGATGACTTGTCTTTTGGTGATCTGCGTTCAGCGAATAGTACATTTTCTGTTCGGCTTTAGAATCTGTTTGTAATCCCAAGTTCTGAATATATTCTGTGCCAATTAATAATACATATTATATATTCTGTGATGAATTATAGAAATTTCCCAGTTTGAGAAAATCTATAACATATCCCTTCCTCTACTGTGCTATCTCGCCTAGTGTGCAAGATAGAACAGTAGCCAAATGTTATGAATTAAACGACAGACGTCACGATATTACGTCACGAAATGACGTCATGATATTACTCCCCGCTGTCGCCAAAGTGCGACAGAAGAAGGAATAATTGTGTCAAAAGACGATTGGAAAGAAATTGATCACAGAATATATATTATATATTCTAATACACCCGCACTATAAAGCCTAGTTTAAAATATCTCGTTATATTGAACGATATATCACTGTAATTTTTGCAACGTTAGGAGAATAAGCATTGCGCATTGCGCATTACGCATTGTAACGTATGCAAAGTTAGGAGAGTAAACAAAGCAATGCGAAAAATTTCAGAGATGTGTGAGTTATTTTCACATTTTAGGGGTATTAGAATAGAAATAGATCATCGTTTACGGTGAATTATCTATAATATATCACGGTTTGTCGTTCAATTGTTATTAATAATTTCACTCGCCCTTCGGAGAAATATTCTTGCGATATAGAAACTCGTGCGAAAACGCACTCGTTTCTATATCGCAAGAATCTTTCTCACTCGGGAATTATTTCCCGTATCACTTCAACAATGTTAATTAAACTCTATGTCTTAGCGTAGATGTACCTTCACGAGAATGCATGTATTACAAACCTATTCTTTTCAGTTCCAATCGCATAAAACGTCTAGCTCAGATTCTCAAATCATCATATCGTTAATATGGGAATATTGTCTGATCATTACCTACTACATTTCGCAATGGGTTGTTCTCTAAAATGTAATCCGAAAGTAGTACACTTTTATGAACTAGTTCACTTGCATATCAGACATAAAAGAGTTGACAATAGGGATACCGCCTTAGATCGGTCGGTGGCAAAAAAGGCCCTGGGTGTCTCTCTAACTACCAATTGGTGATGTTATATCTAACTGGTCCTTTGGGATGATCAAACCCATTCTCTGTGGCTTTAAAGTAGAATATCGCTTAAGCCTGTGCTAGGGAGCGTAACAGGCGTTGCACTTTGTATTACCTCTCGTGAAAAGACTTCTCTTGTGCGATGACCGGACAACCTCATTGGACTCCATGACTGCAACCTCTAAAATCCTGAAAGGGGAGGTTGTTGCATGAACCTTTGTCCCTCAGGTTTTCTAGTCCTACCCTAAATTGGTTTTCTCTTCGGGTGCAACTGCTTTGGCTGTTCAGTACAATTCTGGATACATCCTTAGGTTTTTCTAATTATTTTGTGTGTTGTTTTTATACAATAACCTATACGTGTATCGTTTCTTCATTTTCTAGATGTGGACTTTGTTGTTAGAGATTTCCTTTTGATGGGATGTACTTTTATTTACACTGTAACCGATGGGCCATATTTCCCACTGAACGTTCCAAATCGGTAACCCTATCTTTACCACTCTTTCTGTTGTGTATTGTCTTTTTCATTGCAAAGTTAGTTTTCTCTTTGTTTGTGGTACAGTGCGTATCTACGGTGCCATTTCATTGGGTTGCTGTGATTTCTATAGGAACATTTTTCTCATTCAATAACACCGTCTGCTACTTTTCTCTCTTGTCTGTGTGTGTTGCTTCTAAGCGATCCCCTTTTAAGTATTTATTATTATCTAATTGTACAGGATGAATTGAATTCAATGAAGTTATTTTATTGTAAACTAGTGTTAATTGTATGACTAAATCAAGAAATCGCAATATTCACATGTGAGATGTTTGTTTTCTTTGTTACCGTGACACAGTTTATAGCTAGACTTAAATCAAGTGTCATGCTATCCAGCGGTAGGGCCTTTAAGATTCCAGTCCGGCCCAAATATGGAGTAGGACAAAATATGCAAACCATTTTTTCCACTGAAACATTTATTTATATGAGACTTCATACCAAGAACCCTTCATATAATCCAACGTGTATTTAAACACGCTCACACGTAATAACCGGATTCTACTGATGGCTGGACTTCAAACCTTAGTATCACAACTATATATATGTTGTCATTACATAACGACCTTTATGGAATAAATACATTGGACACATATTTGTTATTTGATCATATTAATTTTACTGTTAATTCGGCACTTGCTTCCGGCACTGGTTGTTAAGCATCTACACGCACGTTTTAGTCTAATTAAACCGTACTAAACTTTCATAATTGTCTTCGCTATTTAACATTGCCCAGTGTCCCTTTATATCGTCTTATTAAGACCTGTTTGCCACTGACCGTTCCTGTCAAACCATAAATGTTGTGGTGTCCAATGCTTTGCGTCTACTTATCCTTGTTTTTTGTTGTTAGTTTTGTTTGCGTGTTTTGTTGTTAGTTTTGTTTGCGTGTTTCTGTTGTTAGTTTCGTTGGCGTGTTTTTGTTGTTAGTTTTGTTTGCGTGTTTTTTTGTTAGTTTTGTTTGCGTGTTTTTGTTGTTAGTTTTGTTGGCGTGTTTTTGTTGTTAGTTTTGTTGGCGTGTTTTTGTTGTTTAGTTGGCGTGTTTTTGTTGTTAGTTTTGTTTGCGTCTTTTTGTTGTTAGGTGTGCTTGCGTATTTTTGTTGTTAGTTATGCTTGCGTGTTTTTGTTGTTAGTTTTGCTTGCGTGTTTTTGTTGTTAGTTTTGCTTGCGTGTTTTTGTTGTTAGTTTTGTTTGCGTGGCATGTGTGTTTTGTTGTTAGTTTTATTTGCGTGTTTTTGTTGTTAGTTTTGCTTCCGTGTTTTTGTTTTTAGTTTTGCTGTTAGTTTTGTTAACGTGTTTTTGTTGTTAGTTTTGCATCCGTGTTTTTGTTGTTGGTTTTTTTTTGCGTGTTTTTGTTTAGTTTTGTTGGCGTGATTTTGTTGTTAGTTGTGCTTGCGTGTTTTTGTTGTTAGTTATGCTTGCGTGTTTTTGTTGTTAGTTTTGCTTGCGTGTTTTTGTTGTTAGTTTTATTTACGTGGCTTGCGTGTTTTGTTGTTAGTTTTATTTGCGTGTTTTTGTTGTTAGTTTTGCTTCCGTGTTTTTGTTGTTAGTTTTGCTGTTAGTTTTGTTTGCGTGTTTTTGTTGTTAGTTTTGCATCCATGTTTTTGTTGTGTTTTTTTTTTGCGTGTTTTTGTTTTAGTTTTGTTGGCGTGTTTTTGTTGATCGTTGAGTTTACGTGTTTTTGGTTGACAGCGTTCGGTGAATGTTACATTGCCTGCTCGACTTGTGAATATATACGGAACAAAAAAAACATCATCCGCTGATGTTGAGGCTGATTGTCTAGACAGCAAAACAGGAAAAAACTAATGATGTTTTAAGAATAATTAGTTAGACCGCCAACAATAGTCCAAACAAAGACGTTTTTGAAAAGTTCAGTACACAAGGGAGTTAGCCCCATTTTGCTTAAAACATGCAAAAAAAAGAGTAAATCTTAGAAAATTTCCGAAATTTGTCCGAGACAATATTCTCTGTATGTTCCTTACAAAAAACAACAACACATGACACAGATTGTGTAGAGGCAGCTTTTAATTATCAACAATCAACCAATCCCTTTAATATTTCCATATCATCAATAAAAGATTATTGCTTGGAAAATTTGAAACTGTTTAATGGGACATTTAGTTCTCACTTAAGCGTGCTTACAAACATCAAACATTGTTTTATTAAAACGCTGTTTAAGCTTTTATACGCCCTCAACAATTGGCCTATGGAAATACCAGAAAAAAAGGTCGGACGTTTCTTTTTTTGTTCAGTATAGTCCTGCTGCGCACCAGCACAGAGACTCCTTATAATTATACTAGTGAACGTAACCCTTTATGCCAACGATGTCATATACAACATCGGAGCTGTCGTACAAATAACGCTTTAATAAGTCTACTTCATGATTTATTCATCAGCAAAACTACAGTTCCTTTATGGAAAAAACAATTTCAGAGCGATCAACGGTTTACATCTACATGCAGATCCAACACAGAAGTTAAATGGCAATCTTAGAGCGCGATTATTTGTCGGTGATTTTAGCAATATAGTGTTTCATTTCCTGGAAATTGCCTTAAAAGGGGGAAAGTCAGTCAAAAAAAAGTACTAATTTGAAAGAAATACAGCGTGCAGCTTTGCAATTCGAATCGGATATTCATTAATTTGAGACAAATGACATAGCTTTCGGAACATAATACAATGCACTGACACAAGTAGAGCCTATGATAACGGTGATTATATCCATATTGCACGGTGTCAAACGTATCTTAAAGAAACTAACCGTCAAATAACGGCAAAATTACACTACAAAACTGTTTATCAAAACTTTATCAAGATGTTCAGATTATACAATAATGAATATGTGTCGAGGAAAAGTATAGGTGTATTGACGTGTTCTTAAAATACCTGTGGTTATGGGTTCTTAAAATACCTGTGGTTATGGGTTCTTAAAATGCCCGTGGTTATGGGTTCTTAAAATGCCCGTGGTTATGGGTTCTTAAAATACCTGTGGTTATGGGTTCTTAAAATACCCGTGGTTATGGGTTCTTAAAATGCCCGTGGTTATGGGTTCTTAAAATACCCGTGGTTATGGGTTCTTAAAATACCTGTGGTTATGGGTTCTTAAAATGCCCGTGGTTATGGGTTCTTAAAATACCTGTGGTTATGGGTTCTTAAAATGCCCGTGGTTATGGGTTCTTAAAATGCCCGTGGTTATGGGTTCTTAAAATACCTGTGGTTATGGGTTCTTAAAATGCCCGTGGTTATGGGTTCTTAAAATACCTGTGGTTATGGGTTCTTAAAATACCTGTGGTTATGGGTTCTTAAAATACCCGTGGTTATGGGTTCTTAAAATGCCCGTGGTTATGGGTTCTTAAAATACCTGTGGTTATGGGTTCTTAAAATACCCGTGGTTATGGGTTCTTAAAATGCTCGTGGTTATGGGTTCTTAAAATACCCGTGGTTATGGGTTCTTAAAATGCCCGTGGTTATGGGTTCTTAAAATACCCGTGGTTTTGGGTGCTTAAAATACTCGTGGTTATGGGTTCTTAAAATGCCCGTGGTTGAATATGCGTACAATTAATTATGAGTGTGTATCCCTAAATTCGACGGTCCAGCTTTGGGGTTGCTCCGGCTGGTTAAAGCCGTTTATATTGTGTCTATATATAGAGATACTAGTATATGAGTCAGTTGGTTTAGAAACGGTGTACATGTGTAATATTTGGCTGTTGTTGGCGGGATAGCTACTTTAACCATATTTCTTTATTTGTAAATAATAACTCTGACTGTACGTGAAGCAGGATCGCACATATTCAGCAAAATTAAACCTGTGCTGGATGCATTCATCTTTATATGTTTATTTATCGCCGTTCTGTTTACATTTCTGTCTCCTGATCGATACGTGTTGTATTTCAAGTAGATCCTTTAATTACTGTATGATGCCTAAGGAGATTTCTGGACGTTCGTGATTGCCAATCAATTAGATTGCTCAGCAGTGTACAAGTGCTATCAAGTGTCACATACATATACTGAAAGGAAAAAGAAACGCATAATCAAAACTGTTGCATTGTCTATACTACACTATTATATCTAATTTCACATAATATTCCAAATATATCTCAATATCTCAACGTGTTTTGTACAAAAAGGGGCTACAACTAATTACAGAAAGGACAACTCTGTCATGTAGCAGACCTTTTAAATCAATGTATTCTTACACGAAATTCATAAATGTTGAAATTTCGCTCGAAAAAAACAAGCTATTTCAGTATTGTGTTAAATGTTAAGAGATTGCAACGTTTAAAGCCTACGTTTGCTCACCTGCTTGTGCCAAATGCGTATTCTGTCGATAATGAAACTTTAAAGGGGTGCTGTTTGAACCTTCTTTCCGAAAGGCCAGGCCTAATGTCGCCCTGTACCATTCGATTAGCAGTAGCATATTAAACAATATATAGCGGAAATACCCATTATGCGTTTCTTTTTCTCAAAAGTCATACATTTGTACTTGAGTTGTTTGTATTTAAATAACGGTACATACTAGTGCCCGTGTCTCCCCGTGCAGTGAGCGTCTCCCCGTGCAGTGATATTACTTACTTGTACATTTCATATTGTATTGTCTCTCCTGAACAACACTGGGGGCTCAACTCTTGTCAAGGGAAAACGTGTCGATTATTATACCGTACTTGTTCAACTCAGAAAAAAATGAGGTTCCTCTACTAAGAAATCGACCGTCATATATGGCCTAATAATTATGTGTGCTAAAAGTGACGTGAAACAGTATCAAATTCAGACTCTCATGAGCAGACTCAGTACCACCGAGTCCACGACTTTCTTGTCTTATTTACTTGTGTTGACTAACAACACTCTGGAGTCTTAGATTTGTATAACAATGTGAAAAATCATTTTCATTATGAAATATATTTAGATGTATTGCCATGCGATTTAAGAGGTTTAGTAAGTAGAATAAGGTTATGGTCACATTCTCTGAGAATTCAAGCAGGTCGGTTTGGTATCAATAGGATTGAAAGAAATGAAAGTTTTTGTCAATTTTGTAATACTGAAGATATTGAAGATGAGTTTCATTTCATTCTTAAATGCTCCGATATAAGGAGGATATACATAGCACAATATTATTGTAATAGACCAAGTATGTTTAAATTCATCGAATTATTGCAAACTGAAAACAAAATGATTCTGTTTAAATTGGCTTCATATCTCAAATGTGCGATGTCACATAGAATATCTATAACGCATATGTGAACACTTTATAGATCATCCTCTTTAGAGCTGATATATGTCTGTATATAAATCATATACTTTGTATGTTACACGTAATTTAAATATGTATTTTGTAATTGTTGTATATATGTTATGATGATGTACTTAACGTACAAGTCAATAAAAGTATGTTCTGTTCTGTTCTGTTGATTCCGAAGGATCCCTTTACTGTATTTATTTAGAAATAACACCTTTTGACTATTAGAAATTACTGTGCACATAATTGTTGCGAAGCACCCAGAAGTTAACTAGTAAATACGATTTAATAACCGAAACCCGAATATCAAAAATGAAAAACTTAAAAAGAAAAAAATGAACGAATATTGAAAAAAGAAAACTGAAAAATGAAAGGCTAATATAGAAAAACGAAAAACAAATATCAAGCTAACATCTGGTTGCTGTGTTGTGGCCCTACCTGGATGACGTCAACATTTTTCAGATGTTAATTTTGTATGTCTCTTGAGATTCGAAGCAATTTGATATTATTTGTTTTAATTATTTCTACCTTTACTTCCATGTTTTGCTTCTCATAGTTTAATTTGTTAAACGTTTACAGTGTGGGAGTATATTTAAGGAATGAAATGCGCTCTAGTGGTTTTCATTTGGGTGGTTTAAAGTGTGCTGAGTCCGAATATTTACATAACTATTTACCTTTAAAATGGTGTCGATTTCTTCTCTATATACGCCAGATTTACTATTTATTTCGAAAAAATAGTTTATTATACGGGGATTTTTATGGAGTAAAATGTAACAGCCGTTACGATCGGCAACATTTTAGACACATCCCTCATGCGCAATATTCTATTAAGTTAAGCTCCGCCCATCATCCAATGAAAACCGTTAAAGGGCATATCATGAGGTATTCCGAAGGTAATGGTATTCAATGAAAATATAAATGCAGCGTGTCAAATAAGATTCAATATAGCGATTTAAATATTCTGGAAGGAAAAACTGCCTATTCAATAGCGTTTACACTATATAAAACTTTTCCTAGACAAATGTCTATATTTGATGAGCATAATGGATTTGCGTCGCTGTGTTCATTAAACGTAATCTGGGGTGAGATTATAAGAATCCTCATAGGTATCCGGTTGTAGACAGGACATTCCGATAAAAACACGTATACCTCGTGTTGGAATTCCCTATCTTCACCGGATACCCATGAAAGATTCTTATATTCTTGCATACCGGACAAGAATATCCGTCATTTTACCGGGGCTAGATATTTCCATCGCACCCTAGGGTCGAGATAAAATTGACGCGCCCCGACATCCGATATGCAGGAAAACCTGCAAAACGTTAGTAGATGGCGGCGTCAACGCACAACATGTCTCTGATATGCAAGAAAAAGAATCTAACATGGGTATTCGGTTCAGATAGGGAATTCCAACCCTCGGTATAAGTGTTTTAATCAGAACCTCAGCAGAGCCTCGGTTCCGATAAAAAAAACACTTATACCTCGGGTTGGAATTCAGAGCCGAGGTTCCGATTAAAACATTTATACCTCTGGTTGGAATTCCCTATCTTCACCGGATACCCATGAAGGACTCTTATAGTCCGGTATGCAAGAAATACATATACTCACTTGTTATACATAGATAATGATTGAATGGTGTTTTACGGCACGTCGACACATAAACAGGTCATATTGCGCGCAAAAACCGATGAAAGATGACAAAATGAAGTAGTAAATAACAATTAATGTAAATATCTAAGATAAGATGCCCGGTGGGTGTTGGGGTGAGATGGTTTATTTCGTACCACACAGAGAGATTACCTATACATAGATCTGAGACTAATCGTGGGAGATTTCTTTCGTACCACACAAACAGAATACATACACATAAACAAGAGTCTCGCGTGGGTCTGAATGGACCAACGTAGTTTATATCGATTAATTAAGTGTGACCGTTGGTTCTTTATTTTATTTTTCAAGTACAATAATGTTGCGGCCTTATTCTCAATCCTTTTATGTTAGTGATGTCATGCATCTTGCTGTTTATTTATCCTTGAAATTCTTGTTTGTTTCCATGCGTGTTTTTGGTTGACTGTGGTCATTGAAAGCTACATGTTCTGTTTGACTGTTATATCTACCTTGTTTGACCCTTTCCTACATTTGGACACCTTATTATACGAGATAATTACTTATGCAGAGCTGACCCTCGGCGGAAATATATATAATATAATATATAATAACTTTATTCAGCATTAAACATTCTGTACAACGTGTATAGCCTACATACGATACATATACAATACAGTGAGAACATCAAAGAAAACTTTGAAAAAATAAGAATTAAAAAAAGAACACAAAAAAACATGGCATACACAATTTACATTGAAGTTTACAGAGAAGCGTTATAGCCTTTTATTTTATTTTAAAGGGCAAAAAGGTTGAAAATGGTAAAGAAATTTACGGAATGTGTTATCATCTAATAGGTTCAAATATTTTTCCATATCAAAAGTGTGTTTATAGCGGCAGTATGTTTCTAACCTGTTAGAGTTATTGATATTTGAGTACCAACTTGATGATATGAGTCAATCAAACGTTGTTTTATTAATTCAAATGGAATATCTGCTTCAAATTGATATAACCAAACATCAGAAAATCAAAGTTTGTCAAGGATATCTTTAATTTGATATGCCCAAATGGAACTGTTATAATTATTATGATTATCAACATCGTTTTTCAACATTATATATATTTTTTGGCCAATATATTTTCATTACGATGTAATATTTTTAACCAGTATCTGAGCATTTTAAGTTTTCTCTTTACAATGAGTGGTACTTGACCTAATTCATCGTTTAGGTAGACTTCTTGACCCCTAAAATTCTTCTACAAAATTTCGTATGGATAATTTCAATATATTTAGCCTCGTGCATTCCCCAAACTTCTGAGCTATAGTTTAATACAGAGCAACTAGTGTGTCGAAACAAGTCTACAGTTTTCTGATATTGGTAAGTTTATTTGATTGAATATGGAAAATAAATTATACAATGCGAATGAAGCAAGTTGTGCCAACCTCTTTTGCGTTCTTAACCAATTTCCCTTTTTGAAGAAAACAATGCCCTGATACCTAAAAGAGGTGACAACTTCTATTATGCTATCATGAAGGTAGACATTGTATTGTGAATGACGACCTCTTTCGAATATCATTATATTCTTTTTTTCTTTATTTATCTTTCGGCCACATGTCCTACAATTTAATTGAATGTCATTTCGTAACGACCGTAAAGAAGCAGGGGACGAAGTAAATACAACCGCATCATCCGCATATAACAGGATAAATAATCGCAGATTGTCTCATCATGTTCTGAATTTACATTTTCTGAGCTTTCATTAATGAACATCATAAATAGGATGAATAGGAAATGCTAATGTTATCAACAAACAGTTCCCACAGTTTTGCCTTCGGGCTTTCGTCTGAATCAACAGTGTTTCGAACAATACCTTTGAATGAAAACGTTAGTGTGACTGCATTATAAACATCAGAGCATAATTCGCAAAAATCAATTACATTTAAATGATCCACTTCATGAAAGAGATTAGCACTACAAATGAAGTAGATGGGTGAGTGGAAAACTATTGTAAATATATATATATATTTCTTTATTAAATTTCTATATTAATAAAGGACAAGATACGACAGTTTCACACTTATCTCACAAATTATAATGGCATAAACGCATTTAAACGCATTTAGATAATTAACCTGGGCGTTGCAAAGACTTTAGGCGATCCTTGAGTGTTTCACCACCTGGTCCACTCTTGCATATAGTGCTATGTTTGGCTTGATGTTTTGGTTGTTATTTACGTCTTGTCAGATGATATGGCGTAATATTTATATTTAATTACCCAATGTTTCTATTACGTGAATGACTTTGAAAATCAATTATCAACGATTATATTTATTATTACAATGACACTTTTGTAAATGGGTACATGTTTAAATTAGAAATGCGATTGCAAATCCTGTGTCCTCGATAGCTCAGTTGGTAGGGCGCTACTAGGGTAAGCCAAAGGCACCGGGTTCAAGTCGCGCTTAAAGCACGATTGCTCGACTCTTGTTATTTGTGGGGTATAGTCCGACAGTATTTTCTGTGTTTTCTAGTAAGGGTTAAGGCGCGAATTTTTACCATTTGTAAAATGTGATGTCAATCTCAAATGAACGAGAATAGAAATAAAAAAATTATGGCCTGAATCCGTCGTGTATCGTCTAGAAAAGTTAGCGATATGGAAAGAAATATTTAGATTGAGTTATATTTGCATAAGAAATATTTGAAAGTATATACAAGTACGTATTTTGCAAGGAACTTTTCAACCCTACATACTAAATGCAAACATGTATGCAATACTTAAGAACGATATTTTCAAACTTCATCAACATAGTTGTATCACAAAGCAAAAACAACACTTTATTTTTGTTCTACTGATATGGTTTCCAGGACCGACGTTTATTATGTATGGTCCATTTAAGGTATATCGTATCACCAATTTGCCAATCTGATTAAAATCAAATCCTAATTACGCTTTGACACCCTCCGCCATAGGATCTGACAACATTGCCTTGGAGGTCACGTCAGATCGACCTTTCATCTTATCAATATTCATGAGAAGATCAACTAAATTCAACCAATGAAATCGCGAGTTTCATATGCACTTCAGATTATGTTTGAGTGAACTGAACAAACGAAAATCCGAATAAAACACATAGATCTTTACCCGAAGAAAGATAAAGTCTTCGTGTATTACTGCTGTGGATTGCACGATAAATTCAAAGAAATGCACTAAATGTCATGTTTTACATCAAGAATACGAAGAAAAATCAACATTCGGAGATTATTCCGACATTAGCTTTTCTAAATAGTATGTCTTAGTACGGCTGGCCCGCTTAGCTCAGTTGGTAACGACATGGACTATTGCGACGTTCTATTATTATTATCCGCGAATGTAATTTTAAAGTGGGTTCAATGCACGAATCGGTACATATGTTTTTTGTACCGCGATTGAATTCCGTCAAACAATATTGTAGTTTTTTATCAGTAAATATTCAATGATGGTTGGTGTGTTATGTTTGTAAACGCAATTATTTTGTGTCTTATAAGTAAAAGTTACGGACATTATCTCTTTCAATACCGATCGCAGACATGTCCATAGCGTTTGACTGAATTGTGATTTTGTAGGCTGAAATCTGATTGGCTAATCGTAATGCCAATCTCACGTGACCTTCAATGCAGTTTTGTCAGATCAGTAGTAGTGTAGAGTATCGTAGCGTGATAAAGCCTGGGGGTCTGCTTTTAAAGCGATTTGCAAACTGTTTAAGAAATCTATATACCTTTCAAATAAAATCGTTATTAAAGAGGATGACGTTTTTTTATCAAGCTTTGATTACTAGTACTATTTTTTTTAATCCGGATCTTCTGGAAAAAATCCTAATGTATTGCCTTTAAATTATAGCACTTTTTGAACAGGATACCAAATCTTAAAAAAATGCAGATCAGTTAACGTAACGCCTAGTTATTTGTTATTTCAGATGATGCCAATTACCACCAACCATGACCGCGTCTACCAGTAAGGTCAAGGACGAATTAACGATCGTCGTCGTAGCATCTAAAAACAGCGACGATGTCGAGGTGATAGAAAATGGCGGTGTAAGTCCAAACCTATCCGTTAAAACGGACGATGACGCATGCTCAGAAATTTTACGCGTTGAGCAAGACGCTGAACTTGAAGAAGGTACTGGCCCTAACGCACTTGGAAGAATTGTTCGAACACTACAGGTAACGTGTTTGATGTTGACATATTTTGAAACAAGATTTATTTCTTTGAGAGTTATGAGAAAACTTGGAAGATTTACAGATTGGTTCATACAACTTTTAAAAACGGAAACTGAAGCCGATATATAACCACTATGACGTCATGGTTTTTTAGTAGAATATTATAATATAAAATTGTGTTTATATACTCAGTTATAGGACTGTCCCGAAAATATGTAGTAGTTTCGACTCAGCTCAAGTTACATGATAATCAGCTTGGTGGTCGGCATACCCAGCATGAGGACAATAAAATGGCAATAAATCACCTAACATGCCAGTTAATGAGCTAAAACTTTGTTCATGCGGAATTAAATGTTAGAAGTATATATCACTGCATTATCTCTATTTGCAGATAGAATTTTGTTACACCAACTTATTTCTAATTTTTTTAATACGCCTATCTGCTGTCAGATAATTGATGCCCTGCTGTGCGAAAATGTGTATTTTATTGCTTTGGGGTCAGTTAATCACATGGATGAATTATAGAGATTCTCAATAAACAGAGGAATCTCGAGACAGTCCTATAACTGTACTATGATTAACTGTATTGAAATATTGCGAAGCTATGTTAGTTTAAGGCGGACTCGTTAGCCGAGCAGTTATACACGAAGTGCGAACATTTCACTACTGCTAAACTGTCGTAATTAAATAAATACTAAAAAGAGGATCCATTGGAAGCCACAAACACAAACAAGAGAGAAAAGTAGCGGTCTCGGTTTTACTGAGTCTGTTCATGAGAGGTAATAGTAGTTGCAACATCGCTCACGCCCCACTAGCACCTTAAGTGATATTCTACTTTAAAGCCGCAAACATTGGGCTTGATGATCCCAAAGGGACAGTAAGTAAATAACACTATTGATATTTAGTCGGGCGACTTTTTACTGCCTTACAAAGCACTAAACAAACGCTATAAGTTTGAATGTCTATATATACTGAAAGGGGATCCATTGAAAGCAAAGAAACAAAACACACAAGAGAGAACAGTAGCGCACTCGGTTATATTGAATCGGTTCATTAAGTCAAAAGTTCAATACTGTGTTATCCGTTTCTAACGCATGTCATTGTGTTTAACAGTTTTACTGACAGATGCATTGAAATAAAACCAAATGGAGTTACGTGTTTATGGATGGTTTAACGTCATATGAATATTTATGACGGGTTATACAGTATTAAATAGTCGCACATTTTTTAGCGTCTACCAATTGGATTTGTGTTAATTGTTCAGTACATTAGAAATGTATTAATTGATGGTCACGGGTTTATCTCCACTTATATTAGTACATTTAATTGTCCTCTACGATTTGAAGGCAAAATCTGCCTACTTAACCCTTGCTTGACATTTTGCATCGGATATACACATGTAATAGTACGGCATACTTCGTCCTGGAAAGCAACTCCGATATGTTGAATCATTTTCTTTAGTAAAATATTCTGGTAAGAAGCTATACATGTTCCGATACCCATGGCTGGCATTAAATGACAGACTTGTTAAATCTATTATTAAGAGAAATGGATGTTGAAACTGCAACCGTCATTTTCGACGGTAACGTGCAAATTTATATCCCGTAATCGCAATCAGATTGATAAACGTCCAAACAAATTACCGAGTATCTGATGTCATGGAAATGAAATACTGAAGATCTATGATGGCACTATCGCAGAGTTTTGATGGTACTATCGCAGAGATATCATAGAACTATCGCAGAGCTATGATGAAACTATCGCAGAGCTATGATGGAACTACCGTAGAGCTATCATGAAACTATCGCAGAGCTATCATGGAACTATCGTAGAGCTATCATGGAACTACCGCAGAGCTATCATGGAATTATCGTAAAGCTTTTATAGAAATATCGTAGAAATATCGCAGAGCTATCATCGAACTATCGTAAAGCTATCATGGAACTATCGCAGAGCTATCATTGAACTATCGTAAAGCTATCATGGAACTATCGCAGAGCTATGATGGAACTACCGGAGAGCTGTCATGAAACTATCGCAGAGCTATCATGGAACTATCGCAGAGCTATCATGGAACTATCGCAGAGCTATGATGGAACTATCGCATAGCTATCATGGAACTATCGCAGAGCTATCATGGTACTATCGTAGAGATATCGTGGAACTATCGTAAAACTATCATGAAACCATCGCAGAGAGATATCATGGAACTATCGCAGACTATCATGAAACTATCGTAGAGCTATCATGGAAATATCGTTGAGGTTTCATGAAACCATCGTAGAGCTATCATCAAACTATCGTAGAGCTATGATGGAACTATCGCAGAGCTATCATGGTACTATCGTAGAGATATCGTAGAACTATCGTAAAGCTTTCATAGCAATATCGTAAAAATATCGCAGAGCTATCATCGAACTATCGTAAAGCTATCATGGAACTATCGCAGAGCTATCATTGAACTATCGTAAAGCTATCATGGAACTATCGCAGAGCTATGATGGAACTGCCGTAGAGCTATCATGAAACTATCGCAGAGCTATCATGGAACTATCGTAGAGCTATCATGGAACTACCGCAGAGCTATCATGGAATTATCGTAAAGCTTTCATAGAAATATCGTAGAAATATCGCAGAGCTATCATCGAACTATCGTAAAGCTATCATGGAACTATCGCAGAGCTATCATTGAACTATCGTAAAGCTATCATGGAACTATCGCAGAGCTATGATGGAACTACCGTAGAGCTAAAATGAAACTATCGCAGAGCTATCATGGAACTATCGCAGAGCTATCATGGAACTATCGCAGAGCTACCATGGTACTATCGTAGAGCTTCCATAGAAATATCGCAGAGCTATCATGGTACTATCGTAGAGATATCGTGGAACTATCGTAAAACTACCATGAAACCTTCGCAGAGAGATATCATGGAACTATCGCAGAGCTATCATGAAACTATCGTAGAGATATCATGGATATATCGTTGAGGTTTCATGAAACCATCGTAGAGCTATCATCGAACTATCGTAGAGCAACCATGAAACTATCGTAGAGCTATCATGGAACTATCATAGAGCTACCGAGCTACCACGGAAATACCGTAGATATATCATAGAACTATCGCAGAGCTATGACGGAACTATCGTAGAGCTACCATGAAACTATCGAAAGCTTTCATTGAACTATCTATATTAGAATTATCATGGAACTATATCAGAGCTATCACAAACTATAGCTGATCTACCATGGAACTATCAAAGAGCTATCATGGAACTATCGCATAATTACCAGACCATTAAGACGAAGATGCAACAAGAAAAGCGAAATATATTCTCGAAATTAACAAGATACCCCTCCTGAAGACAGAAACGGAGACTGGTGTAATTCTCTATTGTTTGTGTTAGGTTCAAAGGAATCATCCCTTTTAATTGTTTATTGACATGCACGTAAGCGTTTGTTTAGTGCCGTGTGGCGGCTGTAAAATGTCGTTCTGACTACAAATCAGTAGTTTCATAACTGGTCCTTTGGAATCATAAATCCCTATATATCTGTGGGTTTAAAGTAGAATAACATTTAAGCCGGTACTAGGGGGCATGATAAATGTTGCACCTTACATTACCTCTCATAAAAATACTAAAATAAACGAGAATCTTGTTTGTGTTTGTTGCCTCCAATGAGTCCACTTTTCGGTATGTATTATAGAGTGCTCTTAACTACAGCTAGGATTAGAACATCACTTAAACAGGATAAGTATTGCTACAGAAAACATCAGACGAAACTTAGGATCTCGAACTATCCCTTAGTAATTGAATCAAATGAATACATATAAGAATGAATGAAACACCAGATTATGTAACACACGTGACACACTGGAGAATAAATAAAGAATATATGGTGTATATGATATGCTTAGTCAAGTAATACATGGCTACAGCCGTTCCCGATAGAGCATGGAATTACATCGTTTGTGCCAATGGATGTCTGACGCATCAGACATGTAAACAACAAATGACGCCGTCTAATAATATGGAAGTACTGAGTGAATGAAACTAGTTGACACCTCCACTCGACCCGCCTACAAGTCCCACGTGACCAAAATCGATATCATAACATAACACTGAGTACATGTACCTCTGAAGATTCACCTTTTCGCTATGAGATGTTGATGTATTCCACTCCCCGAAAATAACTTTGGGCGTCACCAGAAGTGATGGAAGTTACTACTTTCAAAATAGCATATTCAGGGTCAATCTCTCGAGCAATTATACTGTAATGCTGGTGGATTTTTTATGCCTAAAACACATATCCGCCGGATTCAAATCGGGAATGGCTGTATATTCACACTCTTGTTTACATTCAGCCAGCGAGGAATGGGTCGGAGTTGAACACACGATGGCATTGCGTCAGTATGAATGTATTTCCATGCTCAATCGTGAACGCCTGTACGCAAACATTTCCTTTGGAAAAAACAACACTGAAACAAAAAATAACAAACGAAGTTTTCTCTTTAAAGTTTCATTATTTTTTGATAGATTACGCGTTTGGCCCAATCAAATTTAGGATGTAAAATGTTAAAGTCTTTTTTCATTAAATACAGTACTAAAATGGTTCGAATTTTCATAGCGAAATTTCAACATTAATTATTTTGAAATTCGTGTTACAAAGTAAAAAGAAATATAAAAAGATCGGACAGGGAAAGTAGCGTTCAAGGAGGACAGTCAACCACAAAACACAGAAACAAACACGCAAATAGACAAACAAGAAGGCAAAAGTAATAATAAATGCAAACGACATCACAAACACAATTTAAGGGTTGACAATAAGGCTACCGCCTTGGAACGGTCAGTGGCAAAGTAGGCCACTGGGGGTTTAAACTGGTTCTAGGGTGCACCAAACCTCACACTTACCCTACTGTCATCCCATTAAAACAGGACAGTGTAAATAAAGAAATCCCCACCATGATCTAATCTCAAACCGCGATTAAGAAGTCTACGACAGAACACTTTTATCATGTCTCTAACTAGCTGCAACGTTTTTTTCACACAACATCCTGGTATTTCTCTGGAACATTACGTGTGATTAAGTGTTTAGTGTGTCAATTATATAGCAGAAATTCACGAGTTTCTTTTTTTCCTTTAGTATAATATTTCTTAATATGTACCGTAGTGTCTGGACGTTTTCAGCAATGCAAACTGTAGGTAATCATATATCTTAACATATATGAACTTGATGACTTTTGTTGGAGTCTTAATAAAACAATATTTTGATGAGAGAAAACAGGATTCCATCAAAATTAAGCACTGTAATGTGTTGTTTATTAATGTATTATGCGTATATATCTGTATCTGTATGGCTCTAAATAACCTTAGATGGTATTTTAATTACGTCAATAACGATTGTCATAATTAAAGAACAATATAAGGCATACATACATCGTCGTACATAAACAAACATATATAGTTACTTTTTTTATATATTCACGCTTTCTTTTATTATTCTTTAATACATTTTAAATATATCGTACAGATGTATGGGTGGTTGTAAAAACAAAAAATATGTCGTGAAAACGCTAAAATAACGATAAAGGGCATGCGTGGAACACGGGAATACGTAACAATAATGTAAAATCATTGAAAGCGAGGATACATAACTATAAAATATACGCATGCAAAGCAAGAATACGTAACGATAAAGTAACCGCATGCAAAGCGACACTATGTAACGATAAAGTAAATGCATTGAACATGTTGAAAGCGAGAATATATAACGATAACATTAAGTAAACACATGGAAATCAAAATTACATAAAAATGCAGTAAACGCACGGAAAGCGATAATAGGTTATGATAAAGTAAACATGTGGAAAGTGAAAATATGTAACGATAAAGTAAACGCATGGATAGCGAGAAACGTAAAAATGCAGTAAACGCACGGAAAGCGATAATATGTAACGCTAAAGTAAACACATGGAAAGTCAAACTATGTAACGATAAAGTAAACGCATGTAAATCGAGAATACGTTACGATGAATTACACGCTTGGAATGTGAGAGTATATAACAAAAAAATAAGCGCATGGAAAGCGCGAATACGTAACAATTAAGTAAATGCATGGCAAGCGAGAATACGTAACCATTAAGTAAATGCATGGAAAGCGCGAATACGTATCAATAAAGTAAACACATGGAAAGCGAGATTACGTAACAATTAAGTAAACGCATGTAAAGCAAGAATACGTAACAATTAAGTAAATGCCTGGAAAGCACGAATACGTAACGATAAAGTTAACACATGGAAAGCGAAAATATATAAAGATAAAGTAAATGCATGGAAAGCGAGAATACGTAACAATACAGTGAACGCGTGATTTGTTATCTTTTCTGCCAATTTTTATGTACATACACTTATTTCCCATTAACAGTGTGTGAAAACATCCATTCTAGTAAACATTGGGTCAATCCTTTGAAACACCTTCCTACATCGTCCAGTCGTTCAAGTTCCACGATGAATTATTATCACTCGTATGAGTTCAATGACCATCCCATGATATAATAAAGAAATATATCATGGGGTGGTCATTGAACTCTCTGTTTAGCTAAAATTACCGAAAAGTATAGAAAAGTTAACGAAACACGCTAGGGACTGTTTTCAATAATCAGTATATTACACAATTATTGTAAAATATACAGCCGCAATTTTCTCTATTTATCCTCAAAGATATTCTACTCTTGATATAGGTCCCTCTAGGTTAGTTTCAAACATTTCTTTACTTTGCCGTTACTCGAATTGTAAAAAAACGATAATAACGTATTCGTGCTTTGATTTTTTCACATTAAGGTAGATCACTTATAGTTATGGCAAGTATATATAGGCGACATTAAACATGTTTAAAAAAACAACATCACGATTCAACATAAAATTTATACTATTGACATCTGCGTCATTAAGATCAACAGATAACAACTATTCAATCATTCATAGGTGTCATTGCCTTTTTTTAGTAAATTAGGTTTTTAATGAAACATATCACAAACCCTTAGTAACGCAGCGGCAATGAGGTATTAATCACCTCCAGGGAACATTTTCAATATTCATGTTGGCAACATTAATGGCGACCTTTGAGTTAGCCACACCCTTAAATAATTAAATCGGACATTGCGACAGTAGACTGTAACTTATTTTGGACGTTGAGGACATAATAATAGCGAGGTCTTGTACTAGTAAATGAAATGGATTTAAAGAGGCACTACCTATATCTACGCGATTTTTAAAGTAAAATATTAAATACTCAATATTACTGCATTTATATGTATACAAAGCTATTTTATGAGTATTCTAAGCAGAAACATGGTTCGTATTCCAGTTCTGTAAATTATTAATTATAATCGAAACAATATCTTGAATAAAATGCTGCCCAGCCGTTTATTCCTGCCGGAGAACTACGAGTTTTTACGATTTTCTCGGACATGCGCAATGCGATTACAAACTATTCGGCGCAGTTCCGATAGCAAACGAATCGATCGGAACTCTTCGCTAATCAGACGAAGTAGTTCTGATTGTAAACGAATAAGATCGGAAAATCTCCGCAATCGGCTTGTCTAAAACAATTACGAATACAATTTCAAAAATCCGATCTTTTCAATCCTGTTTTTCCCCAGCAAAACGCATATTACATTGGGTGAAATTATTGCCATTTACCTTTTTTATAGTCCTCTTTATAATTAAGTAAAGTTTATATCAATTGGTGGACAAAAAGATATAGGTAGAGCCTCTTTAAGCTAACTTGTCGGCATTATTGCCTACTGACCGTTCCTTATGTTATGCATTGCCCTTTTCATTGATATTTTTTAAATATCTCATATTTCGGTTTGTGGTGCATTGCGGACCTACGGTGCTATTGCGTTTGATTGCTGTGGTTTCTATTGGACCATATGTCTCATATGTTAAATACTCGCCAAACAAACAAACTATATGCTGTATCTTCAAACGACCATTTCTTACCCTCACAACAGGCGACAATTTGATAAACTGTACCGGCAGTTTTGGTTTGTATTGTCAGTAAACCTCCCCTGACAACACGTGAAATCGAAACGATCAAATCAAAACATTCGTGTCAGTCATTATCGAACTTTATATTCAGATGAACATCTTAATGTGGATACTTTAATAAAAGTGTGTCTAGAGACACCATGCGACATGAACATCTTGAACCTTCAATGGGACATCACGAATTTACAGCAGCTTAATGACGCCTTTAAAAGCAAAGTAGGCTTACTTACGGTTCACACGGTTTCAAAGATACTAAAAATATCTATCATATATTTATTGTAAGAATGATAAACAGTATGCGCTGACTGAGTTTCAATAAAGGCCTTTCTCATGTCGTCAGTTGATGCATATATAATATTAAACTCAGGTAACAAAGAAAAAGCAGCACTTAATTATTTTACCACCAAATATGTAGAAATTAGACTTGCAAAGCTACTTGCATTACTACGACCTGGTAACTGCAACCTTGTTATGTTGTCTAACTATGACATGGTAACAGCAATCTTGTTATGTTGACTAACTACGACCTGGTAACTGCAACCTTGTTATGTTGTCTAACTATGACATGGTAACAGCAACCTTGTTATGTTTACTAACTATGACATGGTAACAACAACCTTGTTATGTTGACTAACTATGACATGATAACGATAACCTTGTTATGTTGAATAATTACGACTTGGTAGGGTAAGTGTGAGGTTTGGTGCATCCTAGAACCGGTTTAAACCCCCAGTGGCCTACTTTGCCACTGACCGTTCCAAGGCGGTAGCCCTATTGTCAACCCTTTTGTGTTTGTGATGTCGTTTACTTTTATTATTATTTTTGCCTTCTTGTTTGTCTGTTTCCATGTTTGTTTCTGTGTTTTGTGGTTGACTGTCCTCCTTGAATGCTACTTTCCCTGTCCGATCTTTTTATATTTCTTGGTATCAGCAACCTTGTTATGTTGACTAATTACGACTTGGTATCAGCAACCTTGTTATGTTGACTAACTATGACATGGAAACAAACATCTGCTTATCTTGACTAAATACGACTGTGTTTCGTACAGTCTACATATATTGACTTCGACATATTGGTGGACATATACTTATATCGACTAAATACGACATTGTAGCGGACATATTCGTATTTTCACTAAATATGACATAGTAACTAACGTCTACTTATTTTAACTCGCTACGACATGTCAGCGGACATATATTTAATCAATATGACGAAGTTAATATGACAATGTAAATATGACAATGCAACGGACCTCAACACGACCGACTAACTATTGAAACTGACTCCTCTCTCGACTCCGCTAGACTTTCCGTGCGCTCAGTATTATACTAGAAGATTACCCAGTCTACCTTTCGGCAGTCAGTCATGACTCACATGTGGACATAGACCTGTGTAGCTACAGGTTAACACCATGCTGATTATCTCATTGTATGTATACATTACCCACAAGACATTTCGGCGAATGGTCTCCCTTAATATGGCAATACCTCTTAACTCCCAGACTTCATAGTTTGCAGAAACTTCCGGAGAAACTAAGTTTAGAGCAGGTAAAGAATAACAGGTGTTCAGATGATTAACCAACAACTAACTGACAATATTAGGAAACTCCCACTGCATGATCAGTTATGATACAGATTAACAGGGGTGTACTTAACTCTAATTGTGTTAGATTTATAAACTGTTGTTACGTTAAGTACAATGTCAAGGCTGTAGTGTTACAATATATTGTCCCAAACATGGTGACGGGCACCTACTTATGCTCATGCACTACTTATACTAATTAATAACAGAATGTGGCGGATGTAAAAGTCTCCCCGACTACAAATCAGTAGTGATATTACTAACCGGTCCTTTAATATTACCAATCCCATTCGTGGTGGTGTTAAAGTATAATATCGCTTAAGCCGGTGCTAGCCGGTGTCAGAAGTATTAATGCACACTATATTACCTCTCGTGAGCAGACTCAATAAAACCGAGTCTGCTACGCTCTCTTCTATAATTTATTTTCCATCCAAGGGATCCCACTTTCAGTAGTTATGGTATCAGGGATTTTCTTGTATTCGCATGGTAAACCTATGAATATCTAAGACAAAGTTGTTGGTAAGCAAATATACTCAGAAACTCGTTGGGGACGGGGAAGAGTTAATACATGGACTCTGGGTAATGGTAAAAGTAATAACGCTCCAATAGTATACCCGTATTATTGTTTTTAAGAACTGTGTTTTATTCACACTCACCGACACTTATATCTGCTAAAGTCAAACGTATACGCATAACGTAGTGCCTCTTGGTAGGGTTTACCTTATTATCATTTTGTCGTTAGTTAAGAAAACTAAACGCATTAATGATATGTTTATGAGTAAATGCCCGTCGTGCTTTCGTTAGATCCTAAGTAACAAAGTCATTAAAGTATCGTTAGTTAACACATCTGTATATCCCATATTTATGGTTATAAGCTGGTCATGCTTTCTAGAGATCCTACGTTACACAAAAAGCGATTATGCACACTTTGATTTTACGACACATTAGGTGTCCAAGTAATGGAATATTTATTTATTCATTCCGCCATTATGCGAACTGCTGATTTTATGTCTTGTTTATGCTTGGTTTACATGTTTATTCGAACTGAAAATTATTTCAATTGTAAATATTTCTTCAGCTGTCACCTTTTATTTGCTCTAGTGGTGCAACATGTGGCTGCACCGAACGAATACAATCTCGTATCACGACTATCTGTCTAATTTGCATTAAAATATACGGTATCACACTAATATAATCATTCAACTCTTGTCAATGTGTTTTTGGTAAATTAGGCTTTTTGATGAAATATAAAAGATAATTCCTTGAGAATCCATTAAAGCGTATACTCCAGCAAACCGAGTGTCATGATATTAACAACGAGATCTGGCATTATATACAGAGGAAAACAAACTAGCAATTTGTTTTTAGATATACTGACATTTTGGGACGTCACGGGCTTGACCCCTACGTTCATTTATTCGTTACGTCATTAAGATGTTCGACTGTATTGATGTGTGTTTAATAAAATATTGTGTCTATGGCAGTAGTTTCTTGATTTTACAAACAAAAATGTATTATTTCAGGGTGCAACAAAAACTTGCTAAACCTTTTCCCCTCAGAATACATTTATACAGATGTATTACACTTTGAGTTCTTTTAATTACATGGTTCACCTAATGTTGACTTGAAATGGAATTGTTTTTGAATGCAATGAATGAATGAATGAATGAATGGTGTTTTACGGCACGTCGACATATAAATAGGTCATATTGTGCGCAAAACTGATGAAAGATGAAGAAATGAAGTAGTAATTAAAAATTAATGTAAATATATAAAGATAAAACTATTTACAAATAAGGGATGACATGGTAGTAATATAAACTGTATGGTAAATGAAAAATGCCCGTCAACGGGTGTATAAATAAGTAAATATATGTCAGAACATATTTTAATGATTGATATATTGATTTCTTTCAGGAAATCGAAAACAAGACTAAAATCTATAGTTTCAAACAACTCTTTCATAGTATTAACATTGTAGTACCTCTGACGCATAGGATCAAAGTCTACACATTCCAAGAAGATGTGTTTGACCGTTAACGACACAAAGCAGCGTATACATTCTGGTAATTGCTCACCTTCAAATAAGTATGTATGTGTCCTATCATGCACCGGGATAGGACAACTTCCTCTCGACGAATTGGTCTGCTAGAAGAACGCCATTCCCCGAGTAACGGTTTAATTGAATGGAGTTTATTGTTAACTGACAAATCCCAAGCGGCCTGCCAAGAGTTACGAATATATGTGTTAATACAACTTTTAAAATCAGTATAAGGTAATTTGGCACAAAATATATGTAAACCTAATGCTGCTCTATCATTACCACGTATTCCTACATGGCTTGGAAGCCATCAGAAAATAATAACTTTATCAACTATAAGAGAATTGTACTTTTCTGAAAGTTGAAGTACAACCGGGTTATCATGTTTAGTATTACCCCGTGCTTGAAGAGATGAAAGGGAAAATATTACAAAACGGTCATCATCAGATTCCTGAATATAATGTTCAATTGCCTTAAGTTCAGCTGAACAAAAGCTGCTGCAGAACAATCTGTGTATATATATTGAAAGTTACTGTATTGCGATTTAATTTCATTAAATTTGATTTGAAAGACAGTAGGGTGTGTACTGGATTTGTTATTATTACAAAAATCAAAAATAATTGTTGGTGAAATGTGTGGTACTTTGTACTTGGCAATCAAATTTAGGTCGATTTCACAGTCTCTTAATTTTGTTTTAATACGAAGACCAAATGGTCGAAATGGCCTTCGGTTTTCGATCAAAATGAGGTTCATAACTAGGATTAAAAACATTATCGAAAGTTGGGTTTGAAGGGTTAGGTTTTAATTTAATGGCATACTGAAGGGCTAATTCGTCCCGTCTATGAGACAGTGATGGTTTATTAGCTTCAACATACAGACTTTCGGCTGGTGATGTACGAAATGCACCTAAGGCGAGTCGTAATCTTTGATTATGTATAGGATCGAGCATATGCAAGTATGACTTGAATGCAAGGTTGAGTTTCAACTTGCGTTCATAGCCATTGCTTTTGGCGCCTCCTCATCGCCATCTGGCGGATAACCTACATTTTTTCTCATAAATCGAGGCTTCAAGTCGTACATGTATGCTGATCTATGCCAGACGAACGTATTGGATGCTGAAAAAAACACTATAATGCAAATAAACAGGTCGAGAAACTCTAAGAAATCTCATTATGTATAAGTTGTGGCCGATTTGTTTTTCAAGCGAGTTTTTGCAAAGTTTTCTCATCAAGGAAGAAACACGATGTGACGTCACACGCACCTTCGCTTGACGGTGACTATAGATTCGCGCAAAGAGCCGATACAGTCAACCCAAATTAAACGAGATTTCCGGGGAAAGAGTTGTTTCAATATATTTATTATGTATAATTGCATATAGCAACAACTATTTCAAAAGGGTTTTAGTGATTCACGATGTCAGTGATTCACGATGTCAGTGAATTATTATTAATGATAAGATGAAATACAGAAACATGATTAGACACCACTTGATTCTGTTGGAATATAGTATATATACAAATCATGTTATCGATATATCTCCTGTATAGAATGTGAAAACAACATGAATATTGCTTTATTATGTATAATTGTGTATAGCAACAACTATTTCGAAAGGTTTTTAGTGACATCACTGGATTGTTATTCAGTTGGAATATAGTATACATGTATATAGAACACTTGTGTTATCGTTATTTCTCTTTTGTATTTAAGATCGGATTTGATCAAACCTTTCATAGATTGTAGAGTTCATGGTCTAGTTTATTTTGCACTGATCGCATTTGTTAAGTTATGGTGATGTGATTTATAAACTTCGTAAGATTCTTGGTAATGATCACTTTCATACTATCTTTGTTAAACTTGTTAAAATGTTTATCAAAAGAGGTTATGACCCTTTCATTTTGCAACGTACTGCATGCTTGGTGGTGGATCCTTTTACAGTTTGCCTCTTTAATTATACGATGACCGGACAGGCTGTGGACCCTATGATGACGCCTACCTAAAGCCCATTGGGACGGTGGCGTTTGATATTTGTCTATGATCTTTCCTGTCGTGCCCTTAATGGTTTATTCTCTTGTTGCTCTGGCTTCTGCCAAGTCATTGAGTACCTTTATTGTGGCTTTCTTGGCTATTTTTTTGTATTATATTTACACGAGCATATTTGTGTTTTACTTATATTGCCTATTGATGTTGCCTTGTTGGTTAGAGACTAGATCATGGCGGGGATTTCTTTATTTACACTGTCCTGTTTTAATGGGATGACATTAGGGTAAGTGTGAGGTTTGGTGCACCCTAGAACCGGTTTAAACCCCCAGTGGCCTTTGTTGCCACTGACCGTTCCAAGGCGGTAGTCCTTTTGTCAACCCTTTTGTGTTTGTGATGTCGTTTGTATTTTTTATTACTTTTGCCTTCTCGTTTGTCTGTTTGTTTTTGTGTTTTGTGGTTGATTGTCGTCCTTGAATGCTGCTTTCCCTGTCCGATATTTTTAACTTTCTTTACTATGAAATCAATCAGTGTCTGTCTCAGTCAATGCTGACAGTTTTAACATGACGTCATCCAAAATTGCCACATCGCTGACCCGTGTCATCCAAGTCTGATCAAAATCTATTCATTCATAACAACCTCCAGATTATCTGAGTTTTTATTCATAACATGTGTAAAGCTCCAGATTATCTGAGTTTTCATTCATAACATTTGTAAAGCTCCAGATTATCAGTATTTGTCAAGCTCCAGATTATCAGTATTTGTCAAGCTCCAGATTATCAGTATTTGTCAAGCTCCAGATTATCAGTATTTGTCAATCTCCAGATTATCAGTATTTGTCAAGCTCCAGATTATCAGTATTTGTCAAGCTCCAGATTATCAGTATTTGTCAAGCTCCAGATTATCAGTATTTGTCAAGCTCCAGATTATCTGAGTTTTCATTCATAATGACAACTGTTTAAACGGAGTTGCGTTTTGTTAGAATGTTTATTTTTATTTGCATGCATATTTTAAAAAATGTTTTTATGTCCATTTTCAAATATATATTATGGAGTCTTAAGCCTTTTAATTTTCTCAGTAATGTTTGGTGAATTCGGGCACTGTACTTACACAATAAGTTAATGTTTTGTTTTTAAACATGTATCTCGAACTCGACTAAATTATGAAACTGCAGATGGCTGCGGCATTGTAACCTACTTCGTCCAGCTAGTTCTATTTTGTTTCTTGTTTCTTTGTTGTTTTTATCAATATTATGGCCACTTTTACCCGTGTATTTACTTATAGTCAATTTCAATTCTTTTTTCTACCTATAAATTTGTTATTTTTATATTTAGTAAATACTACAGTAAAGTTTATTTTCAATGTTTGGGACACACATAGGGAAGTTGAATCAACGGGAAGTGCCTCTTGTTAAGTTATTAAAATTTGTTATTTTCCAGTAGGTCTTAGACTATTCAAGCCAGTAGAGTGATACAGGCCCTCTTTTGCATCTTGTTCCCGGAAGACTACTTAATACACGCGACTCTGATCACAATATATTTGGAATGGATCGACCCTCTAAGATTTTTGGAGATCGCTCAAGATCGCCAAGTTGGCTAAAACTATGTCAAATTTATGGAAATTTCAAATGTCCAGCAATCGTGCAAATATTCATACAGTCTTTCCTATCAAAACTTGCATTCTCAGTTCTTTCAGTACTTTGATTATACTATAATGGATGTATTGTGTTATCAATCTCCCGTTTCGATTTAGATTGGAGTCTAATCTATAAAACGCGGAACTCATATCCATTCATTCATTTGCCTTGTCATAGAGGCTGGATGCATGAATGCCGCGAATAGTGCGTGGTGATTGGACGAATATACTTAAATAAAACGAGATATTGATTCTAAAAGCAAAAGAAGAAACTTTTATTTCTGTGTTGTCTCACTGTTGACTTTCAAATGATATTCCATTTATGTGCAGTATCATATAGGTTATTCCTTTTGTAAATGCTTTACTGTTGCATTTATTTTTAGATTGACGTTCATGCTTTGCTTTACTAATTATGTATTAATGTATTAAGGTCCACATAGCGTGATTTTAATAGATATAACACGAATATAGAATAATTCATAACTAGGTTATATATTAAACTGAAAAACAAACTACATTGTGAAATAATTATCCTCAATCTATAGCGATAACATGGCTTTACTGACTCAGCATGGAGTTTTAACAAACGCCATATGGTTTCCCTAATAGAGTAAATTGTAACTAATGTTATAATAATTTGTAATGCAATCCATTTGCATATGTGGCTAGTAGTAGTGATGTTATGAATAATATTTGTCGTAAATGTAACAAAAGAAATAAATCTCCGCTCGATGCTAGACTCTTCTTCATATCGTACAGCTGGATTGTTCAGTTTGGAATCGCGGAATCCGCGGCACGCAGAGAGATATATGTATCAGCCAAATGAGTCCAATGTGTACATTTTAATCAAACACTCCATGGTAAAGTAATTCATGATAACGCATATAAACACTTTACTAGCTGAATTAACCATTAAAAATTAACTTTCACAGAACACAGTAACCCCCAAAACACGCAAAAAGACAAACAAGAATAGCAATAGTAATAATAAAGGCATATGACGTTACAAACACAAAAAGGGTTGACAGTAGGGCTACCGCCTTGGAACGGTCAGTGGCAAAAAGGCCGCTGGGGGTTTAAACCAGGTTCTTGGGTGCACCAAACCTCACACTTACCCTACTGTCATCCCACTTAAACGGGACAATGTAAATAAAGAAATCCCCGCCATGAACTATTCTCTAACCAACGAGGCAGCATTAATAGGCATATAAGTAAAACACAAAGATGCTCGTGTATATATAAATACCAAAAAAAAGACAATAGCCTAGAAAGCCGTACTGGATGACTTGGCAGAAGCCAGAGCAACACGAGAATAAACCATTGAGGTCACGACAAGACAAGACCGCAGACAAACATCAAACGTCACCGTCCTTTTCGGCTTTAGAGAGACGTCATCATAGGGTCCACAGCCTGTCCGGTCATCGTACAATTAAACAGAAAAGCAGAGCGGCGAACTGTAAATGGGTCCATCACCAACCATTCAGTACCTTGCAAAATGATAGGGTCATAACCTCTTTTGATAAACCTTTTAACAAGTTTAGAAAAGATAGTATGAAATTGATCATGATTATGAAGTTTGTAAATCACATCAACATAGAAATCAAGTTGTGATAGTCCTTGTCGCAGAAGATTTCTTAAATTACTTTTATATTTGGAAAAAAGATCAGGGATACAATAATAAAATGTTGCAAAGATTTAACGAAGTTTATGCTAACGGTAACCATGATGGAGTAACTGTTTAGTTAAACAAAGATTACGAATATTAAAGTTCTCAACTAGAGCACAAGCTCTAGAAAAACGAATAAGTTGAGACAAATAGACCATAAGAAGTTGCTCGGAGAACATCCCCATCTTAATGGGGATAATTAACAATATCAAAATTAAAATCATCTCTATTAGTCATAAATTTTGCTAATTATTTCACCATTTTCAATAGAGAGATGTAAATCGAGAAAGAAGCGTTAATGTCAGAAATATTAGCTTTGTTAAGTTGAAGTTCTTTAGGATATTTTTTATTAACCATAGTAGACAAAAAAGGGTTGTCAATGTTCAATATGTCATCTAGATACAGAGAGGTGTCATTAAAGGCTCCAATAACATCTGCCTGGGTATCTGGTGTAAGACTCAACATGACGAAAATATTATATAATAGAAAAATAAGTGATTCACAAACTTCATGGCAAGTCCACAAAGTGTAATTGTCCAAACTGCCGTAGGTAAAAATCGCTTTAATATTGTTAAAGGCCTAAAATGTAGTATTTTCCCAAGCAAAAGTTGTTTGAACGATAGAAATAAGCATGTCTTTGATAAGGTTGTGAGGTAAAATGTATATAGTGTAGGAAAATCATAAGTACTTAAAGATGAAGCTTGACGTTTATTGCAATTTTATCAAGAACGTCGTCTGATTTTTTTATAGACCAAAACAAATTAATCCCACCGTTTTCATAAGCTTTAACGCTTTTGTTTAAAGGTGAATTTTAGTCTCACAACTTCGTGACAAACGACTGCTAAGTCCGAAGTAATTTTGTCTCAATGATCCTTTCTGTTATCAAAAGCAAATATATCGCCTTGCAAGAACATTATGTATATAATTTCACTTCCGTGACTAGCTGGGTTTTCACTAAAACTTATGCTTGCATAATTATTCAGACTAAATCATTTCTGGAGCTATGGGTGTGATGTCTATTTTGGGATAAAGCTCATGGTGTAAGCAACAGAGCATGTTCCCCTTTGTGAAATGAATAGAAAACACTAAATGATATATGGCGCCGACAGGAATGAACATTCAAGGCCCACTCCTCCCCATTTACATCGAGATAAAATAATGCAGTATCAGTCTAGAAACTTCTCACATGCACCACAGCAGAGTTTTAGAAAACTATATTGTAAACACTCCAATTTTTCGCTGGAAACACAATCATTGATTTCTGTCACAACGGAAGTAACACCTAAAAACCAATACAGCGATAACGTTGAAAACCATTAATGTACATGACACAAATGACAAAATACGTTGGAATTTTCTCCTCTGCCTGGATAACAGTGACCCTATTATCGCCGGGGCACTATTGTGTGAAGCATTGACATACTCTAAAAATGTACACAAAGTACTATTATGTGTCGAAAATAGTCTTTAAAGCTGAAGTGGAGAAATGAACTCATTAGAAATTTATTTATCGGGTTGATCTTTACCCAGATTATTTTTGTTCGAAGTTTCAAGGATTGTAGACATGTTAGAAATGTAGTTTTTTTCTTTGCTTATTCCACATTACGGTAGATATATGTGCACCGAGTTTAATTATACGACATTTAACACATGGTAAATGAAAACTGAAAAACCAATCATACTTAATTAGTAAAATTGTGTATAATAGACAGCTGCGTCATTCGTATGAACATATAACAACTATTCAATCATTCATAGTCGTCATTGTTCATTTCGTGTTGTTTTTTGTTTGTAGTAAATTAGTTTTTTATCAAACATATCATATAACCCCAGAATGACGCAGCAGTACAGAAAGATATGTCACCTCCAGGGAATGCTTCCATTAATGCCATGCACTCAAACATTTGAAAAGGAGATTGCGACAGTAGACTGTAACTTGTATTCTCGCTTACTGCATCTTCAAACGGTCATTCTTTACCTCACAACAGGCAACACACACTGATAAACTGCATTGTTGTTTGCATCTTCATTAAAGCGCTCTTTACAACGCGTGAATACGAAACGATAAAATAAATGCATAAGTTGTAGTCATTGTCTCACTTTATATTCTTGAGAATGCTTTAAAAAAAAGTGTGTCTATAAATATGCGACATTAAACATCTCGAATCTTCAATGGGACATCATGATTTTACAACAGCTTAATGCCGCCTTAAACGCAGATTTAAAATCAAAGTAGGCCTACTTACGCTTCACAGGTTACTCATCGTATATGTAATGTAAGAATGATAAACATTGCCCACTGATTTAGTTTCGATACAGGTCTATCTCACGTCAACAGATGATGTCATTTATATATACTGAATCCATCTAACAAACTTAAAAACCAGCATCAACTTTGAGTTCAATTGCATTGATCTACTTATATGTAATTGTAAATTATAAAGCTAATTATTTTAACCAACTACGACATGGTAACGTACATCTACTTATATTGACCAACTACGACATGGTAACAGCCATCTACTTATATTGACCAACTAAGTCATGGTAACGGACATCTACTTATATTGATCGACTAAGACATGGTAACAGCCATCTACTTATATTGACTAACTACCACATGGTAATGGACATCTACTAATGTTGACGAACTACGACATGGTAATGGAAATCTACTAATGTTGACCAACTATGGCATGGTAACAGCCATCTACTTATATTGACCAACTACGACATGGTAACGGACATCTACTTATATTGACCAGCTACGACATGGTAATGGACATCTACTTATATTGACCAACTACGACATGTTAACAGCCATCTACTTATATTGACCAACTATGACATGGGAATGGACATCTACTATTGTTGACCAACCATGACGTGGTAATGGACATCTACAAATGTTGACCAACTGCGACATGGTAATGGACATCTACTGATGTTTACCAACTACCACATGGTAATGGACATCTACTTATATTGACCAACTACGACATGGTAACGGGAATCTGCTAATGTTGACCAACTATGACATGGTAACGGACATCTACTGATGCTTACCAACTACGACATGGTAATGGACATCTACTGCTTTTGTCCAACTACGACATGGTAATGGACATCTACTAATGTTGACCAACTAAGACATGGTAATGGAGATATACTAATGTTGACCAACTACGACAGAGTAATGGAGATCTACTAATATTTACCAACTACGACATGGAAACGGACATCTACTTATACTGACCATCTAACGACATATATATATACCCTTTAGGTATATATATATATATATATATCAATCACCGAAGAGTATTAAACTTATAAACAACATGAAAGTCGCGTCAAAAATATCATGTTCCCGTTAGTTAACAAAACGAAACACATTAATGACATATTTATGAGTAAAAGCCGTCATGCTTTCATAGATCCTAAGTAACAAAATAATCTTAGTATAGTTAGTTACCACATCTTAAACACCCTTATCCCATATTTATGGGTATAAGCTGGTCATGCTTTCTACAGATACTACGTTACACAAAACGTGATTATGCTCCATTAGGTTTTACGACATATTAAGTGTCCCCAGTAATGCAATATTTATTCTTTCAATCAGCCATTATACGTACTGCTGATTTTATGTCTTTTTTATGCTTGGTTTACAGATTTTATTCGAAGTGAAAATAATTGAAACTGTAAACATTTCTTCATCTGTCACCTTTCATTTGCTCTCGTGGTGCAACATATGTGTGTACCGAACGAATAAAAACCCGTATAACGACTATCTGCCTTATTCTCATCAAAATATAAGGTATAGGCCTTATATAATCAATCATTCAGTTATTGTCAGTGTGCTTTTGGTAAATTAGTTTTTCTGATGAAATATAAAACAATAAACCAGTGAATGTCCATTAAAGCGAATAATAAATCAAACAGAGCTTCATGATGTTTGCAACGCGATCTGGCATCTACTCATAGATTACTTTCTCATGATTGTTTATTTCACTTGCCGTGTTTTTAAAAACATGTTTCACCTAATTATGACTTAACATAGCAAATAAATAATATGTTGATATAATGTATGTATTTGTGTTATCTGTCGCGCGCCTCGATGTAATTCTAAAATATAATATAAAAGCTAATTTCGTCTTCAACGAGTCTTTTATGAAAACGTTCTCGTCTTTCACCTCTGCTGGTACAAATCCCACAAGGAGCTCGAATTGCCAGGTGAGAGAGTGTCGATTCTTACGAATGGTGGCAGGTATACAATACTGGTTCTTCCCAGTAAAAAATGGTCTATACTAATACATAATAGCAGCGTAACTTCGCTATGATCTTCTGAACAAGGGCCTGGAGATAAACGGAAGTTAAACGGTGATTCGACCTTCATTTGCATATTTATATTTACTAGTGTAATATGATAAATTCGTCATGGCTTTATTACACTCCCAAACCATAAGTTATTTGATAAAATGTATATTATAATCCACGTACCTGTTGTTTAAAATGCCTGATTGTTGGACTTGTTGAACTGCTACGGAGCCCCGCAGGTGACATGCAGAAAAAATAATTGAAAGCATTCGCACGCTCTATTACAGCGATCTACTACAGCGTTCGCACGCTCTACTACAGCGTGCAAACGCTCTAGTAGAGCGTCCGAACGCTGTAGTACAGCGTGTGAACGCTCTAGCTACATAGCAGAGCAAGCGAACGCTCTACTACAGCGTGCGAACGCTCTACTACAGCGTGAGAACACTCTACTACAGCGTGCGAACGCTCTAGCTACAGTTACAGTTAAAGCTACAGCGTGCGAACGCTTTACTACAGCGTGCGAACGCATGTCCCCTGCGGTGCTCCGTAGACTGCTGCGTTCTGTGAACGATACTTTTATATTTGCCTTCATGATTGTCTTACATAATTATGTATTATTTGTGCCAGCATGGGTTAATCTTGCTAGAGAAATAACTAGTTTAAGTTACATATCCAACGGAAAAACAACTATATTGTGAAGTTCTTAATCGTGTGTCAAGAACGACTTTACTGACACAACGTGAGTTTTTCGATGCTAAATTCTTTTACATAGCATATAACTAAAATGAATCAGCGAACACTGGTTTGTTCAGTTTGAAAAATGCAACATACATTCGCGGATTCCGCGCTAAAGTATTATGCAAAAATTCCCTATGATTATGCAAATAAAATTTCGACAAAACAAAAAAACACATCAAAGTTGATTAATACTGACTTGTATATATTGATTTCATCTCTTCATGGACCGCAGGTTTTGGTAAACTTCCTGAACTCCGTAAGATAATTTATTATGTGTACACGCGTGATAATAAGTCGTTTATCGCCTTTTTGGTAATATCTGTTACAGGATTTTAACCCCAGATTCGTTTTCTCTTTGGCTGTAACTGATGTGGGTTTTTTAAGTACAAGTGTTCATACATCCTGTGGTGTTTCTAAGTAACTATATGTTTTATATAGTTTAACAATAACATATGTGTGTTTCGGTCCCTAATTTCTATGGATGGGAATTCCATTGATTACTTTTGCCTTCTTGTTTGTCTGTTTGCGTGTTTGTTTCTGTGTTTTGTGGTTGACTGTCCTCCTTGAATGCTACTTTCCCTGTCCGATCTTTTAATATTTCTTTAGAGATGTCCTTTTAATGTGATTTACTTTTATTTACACCGTTTTGTCAATTTTAGCACTGAAGACATAATAATAGCGAGGTTGCGTACACAAACAACCGATTTAATCTAACCAGTGGGCCTTATTACCCTATTGACCGTTCCAAGTTGATAAACCTGTCTTCACCATTCGTTGTGTTGTGTATCGTCCTTTTCATTATACATTTAATTTGCTCTTTGTTTGTGGTGCAGTGCGGACCTATGGTGTCTCTGCATTTGTGTGCTGTGATTTCTATAGGACCATTTTTATACTTACTGCTATCTGACCACTGTTTCTTCCAAGCTCCTTCAGTGTTCAGTATTCACAACTTCAAGATAGATATATTACGACTGCTTAAGTCGAAGTAATGTTGTCTCTCTCTTGTTATAAACATTGGCGAAACATTATCATTATACCTTCGTGACTAGCTGTTTTTCTCATTTAAATTGATGGTAGACTCATTATTCAGACTAAATACATGTCTAGATATGCTGGTGTGGTGTCTCCCTTGGGGTAGAACTCACGGTATTAGCGGTAGAATGTGTTCTCATTTGTGAATTGAAGAAAAAAGCACCATTGCGTGAAGTATGAACATACGTTAACAATGTACATATAATAGTATTGGCAGATAGAAATGAGCTCATTAGAAACGTATTAATCAGCTTGTTTTTAACCTAAGCTTTTTTCAACTTTGTGTTTTGGGAATGAGGTTAGTAAAAGTACGCCAACTGTACGAATTGTTTGTGCTTCAGTAGGATGAAGCTTAATGTGTGAATGCGTAATCATAAGAAAACGAGAGAAAGTGAGAGATGTGTATTCATTCTGGATAAACATACTCCTATTATCAGTTGTTTACATGCACAGAAAAAATAATAATGTGCGCAGCATCGCATGGTTGACGAGACATTAAACGCCCAATTTATAAAAGGTGGTGCTGGTCGAGTAACGGAAACACTCGACTAACGCCGCCGCTTAAATAATATATTAATCGGTATGTTGTTTGGATAAGAAAAGGTTAGATTTAGAATAACAAAATCACATCGTGTGTTTATGACAGCTTCAGTAATAAGCATCATGTTCAGCCTCAGTAAGGAATGTGTAATAACTGGTTTTCACTTTCGTGGCAACGCCAAGAACCGGCAGTGTTAAATTTGAAATCACCGTATGCGTATGTAGAATGGAATCGAGCCTAAATGCATTTAAGCCTTAAATAACCCTGAAACATAACCGGCGATATCATATATCACTGTACAAACTAATTTCCATCTAAATAAGAGGTCGTTTTTGTATTACTATGAATGAGATTCCATGTTGATTGTTCGCCACTTACTCAGGCAGATGCCATCGAAACCTTTAATAACACCTCTCGGTATTTAGACGATATAATGAACATTAATAACCATTTATTTTCTACTATGGTTAATAATATATATCCTAAAGAACTTCAAATCAACAACGCTAATTAATATAAACAATAAATAGTTATGATAGTGTCGCTTCTTTGCTCTATATACATCTTTCTTATGAAAATGGAGATTAAATATGCAAAATATATCACAGTTTTTTTATTTTAATGTTGACATTGGTAATTATCCCCACTTAGCATGCTAAGACGAGGATTGTCCCCCGGGAAAATTCGTATGCGTATCTGTTTCTCAACTTAATCCTTTTTCTAGAGATTGTAGTCAAGTTGAGTACTTTAGTTTCCTCAACCTTTGTATAGGTTAAAGCTGCTCAGTGCTACATTGCAATACATTTCGAAAAGCATTTGCAAACTTATTTTATCGTAACGCTTATCTGATTTTAAAATATAAAAGTAATTTAAGAACTATTCTGGGACAAGGACAACCTGACTTCCTTGTTGACTAAAAACTTCGTAATAACCTTGGTCATGATGAGTTTTATACAATCTTTATTAAACTTGTCTAAAAAGTATCAAAAGAGGCCATGACCCTATCATGTTGCAACGCACTGTATGTTCGCTTTTTACGCCTTCCTCTATGATGTTCGTCGACCAGACATATTGTGGACCCTATGATGACGTCTACCTAAATCCTGAAAGGAATGACAAAGGTTAATGCGCGTCTTCAATCGTGTCTTGTTGTACCCGTAATGGTTTATTGTCTTTTTACTCTGGATTCTGGCAAGTCATCGAGTACTTGCTTTGTGGCTGTCCATGCCTTTTTTTATATTCACGTATACTTCATCAACTTTGTGTAATAGTTATATTGCCTATTATTTCGGCCTAGTTTGTAAGGGGACATAGCAAGGCGGGGATTTCTTTATTTGCACTGGCCCGTTTTATTGTGATGACAATAGGGTAAAATTGAGGTTTGGTACACCAAGAACCTGGTTTACACATCAGCGGCCTTCGTGCCACGGACCATTCTAAGGCGGTATCCTATTGTCAACCCGTTTATGACTGTGGTGTCGCAAATCTCAATTTTGCCTGGTAATTGTAGTTTGTTTTATATGCGTGGTTTTGGTTGACTGTGTTCTGTGAAAGTTATATTTCTGTATACTTACTTGTATACTTACTGTATAGGCTCAATCATATTGCTTAGGCACATTTCAATAGAAAGGTTCAATATCTGTAAGTGTTAAATCAGACGCCTAGACCCTCATAAAGATAACAATTAAGCATGCGTATTCCTCCAGTTTTCCCCAGAGTTGATCTTGTTCCTATTTTTGTATGATGGTATCGTCAAAACTAGTTTTTAATATCCGTCTACTCTAGTTTTTGGCGTCTCTGTTTGTACAAGATACGGTGCCAGCCCTGTACATTTAAAACAAAAGTCTCATCTAAAAGTTTACACACGCACACAAACATGTTTCTTACCATAAGGTATATTACTTCTCCACATCGTATACCGTTTTAATACCTAACCTTGTTATAAATAGACTGATTGCATCCGTAACATTCGCAATGGTAATCTTATATTAAACGTTTTCTCATCGATCACATTGCAAACTATATATTGCATTTCTTGACAAGTGTTGATCTTAACGAATACATCAAGCTAGTCGTAGTTCGGGGGATGTAATATAATAAACTGAATAACAGGACTGTCTTTATTGAGTTTCGGTTGTGGTTCTCTCACACAGCGATCAACGAAATTAACTTAATCCGCATCAAATTACATTTAACGGCATTATTACCATCGTAAAATAGTTCTTTTGCTAAACGATTATTACCCAGTTTGACTGATTAGATCCGTATCCAATTACATTTACATTTCCTAACATTACAATAAACGCAATGAACTTCTGTTGTAGTCCAGATTATCTACGATGTTGTTTTTTTAAGACAAACATCTAGAAGCTTTCTTCTGAAAAAGTTTTAGGCGGCAGCCATTTTACCGAGAATCTGGTATCGTTTCCGATTGGCTGACACAAACACACCAGACAGAACGACATGAAGATAATTCACTGTTTTATAAATTTATAAATAAAGAAAGAAAACCATTATATCGACGAACTAAATGTGGTTGGTCAAACATACTTTAATAAAAACAAAATACGGACATGTGTTTCCGGTTTCAATGTTTTCTTCTGCAAAAATGGTCAGTACGTTTATATTTAAAAGCAAGCTTCGAAGATGATCAAGACTACTCTTGGTGTCGCTTTATGCTCAGATACATCGTCATCCAAATGAAAACTTCTCCCTTGCAGCGGTAATCTAACTTACCGGTTACACGCATCACATTATATTTGATCAAATTGTCTTTGGTTCAATTATTCAAATTGGATAAGAGCGTACAGGGAAAGGACTGATCAACACATTGTTTTCCATTATAGGAATAGAATAATAGAGTATTAATCTACAAAATCTTAGATCTTAACTTCGACTTACTTGTTTATTACAATCATAATTAAAAAGACCACTAGTGCAAACATGAACCAGTTTGCTCTTCCTTATTGTGGTCTCAATTACAATAGGTTTGACTGTATCTATATATCGTATTAGAAAAAAGTATTATATGGATATTAAATATTCTTTTCTTTGCTCATGTGTTAATAGTATTTTTAATCATACTCAGGTTTTACTCATTTGAAACAATTGTCTTTGCGGACTTCTTAGAGCAGATGCAGGAGGTTTGTCCGTAAAATACATACATTCGTATTATTTATAATTCATGTAGAAAGTAGAAATGTTTCAGGAATATATTGTTTGGCTGCTATTTACATATGCATATTAACAAATGTATTTTATTTAAATTACGTATATAGGAAATCATTCACATTTAGCGCACATAACACCATTTAAAGTCACACATTCTGAATGGGTGAAAGTCGTCAAATAATTAATAAAGAAAAGTAGCAAATCCGGTGTACAAATCAAATTAAAACCTAGTCTGCCACTTTTCTCTCTTGTTTGTGTTTGTTGCTTTCAAGGAATCACCTTTTCAGTAATTATTGACATTCACACTAATGTTTGTTTAGTGCTGTGTGTCGGCCGTAAAAAGTTACCCCGACTACAAATCATCAGTAGAGTTACTATTTACTGGTCCTTTGATATCATCAAGCCCATTCTGTGTTGCTTTAAAGTAGAATATGGCTTAAGCCGGTGCTAGGAGGCGTAAGAGGTGCTGCATCTTATAATTACCTCTCATGAACAGACTCGATAAAACCGAGTCTGCTACTGTTCTCTCTTTTTTGTGTTTGTTGCTTCCAAGGGATCACCTTTTGCAGTATTTATTTATAGAGTCTGTCTGTTTAATAAAATCCTCTCAAAATATGTATTTCAATCCAAAAGCATCCATGTGAATATAAATCCACAATGTCTCTTTAACTTTAATTATATACTGACCTAACAATCTCATAAAGCCGTTTTGTATACTGTTATATAATTTTCCAGACGTTTCTGTCCCAAAACATTCTATACTAGCATGCAACGGAAACATAAACATATGTTTTCAGAATTATCCATAAACATTTACATGTAACATCATAAATAATAGGCATAGGGGTAAACAGTAAAACTACTTAACTGTTACATGTTAGAGCTTTACAAATATGAGAACTCACACAAAGCCTCTTTATATACTGTCATATAATTTTTTAGAAATCTCTGTCCCAGAACATTCCAAACTAGCATGCATCAGAAACATAAAAATATTTTCAGGATTATCCAGAAACGTTTACATGCAACATCATAAATAATAATCATAGGGGTAACACTAAAGAGTAATCAACTGCATAACTGTTAAATGTTATAATTTTAATAATACGAGAATAGTTCCACGTTTCTAAACATTTCATGTAAACTTCTCGTATTGAGCATATCCGTTTAGTGTATTATAGCTAATTAAGGAGTATATTGTTATTTACTGTCTTAATAAAACAATAAAAGTACAATTTCCAAGCCGTTTTCCTCGAGAAATATTATTATAACCAGACACTTTGGGGTCGATTAAGAACATTTTTTACAAATTGCTACAAATTAGTACCGATGGCGTCTATGCATCCACTAAGCAGCAGCATGGTAATAGGGTTACACCTTTAGGAGAGTAACAAGTATGTTAAACAAATGATGCTTTATATAGAGAGTGAGATTACATTTTAGATACGCACAATGAATTGTGACATTTTGAAGAATACCTTCGGTACGCATGTTTCGTTATGCTCTAAAACTATCCAGGCTTCACCACCCGTTATGCTGTGTGCTGTCCTTTATATTGACTAGTTAACTTGTTCATTGATTCGGCTTGTGGTGTAGTGCGGGCCAACGGCGATATTGCATTTGTGTGCTGTGGTTTCTATTGGATCAGTTTTGTGAGCTGTGGTTTCTTATTGGATCAGTTTTGTGTGCTGTGGTTTCTATTGGATCAGTTTTGTGTGCTGTGGTTTCTTATTGGATCAGTTTTGTGTGCTGTGGTTTCTACTGGATCAGTTTTGTGTGCTGTGGTTTCTTATTGGATCAGTTTTGTGTGCTGTGGTTTCTTAGTGGATCGGTTTTGTGTGCTGTGATTTCTATTGGATCAGTTTTGTGTGCTATGGTTTCTATTGGATCAGTTTTGTGTGCTGTGATTTCTATTGGATCAGTTTTGTGTGCTGTGGTTTCTATTGGATCAGTTGTATGTGCTGTGGTTTCTATTGGACTACTTTTCTCCTTTTAAAAGCTTGTTTTTTTTAAACATTACTGTTTAAGAAACTTAACATTTTATCAACAAATTTACTTCTAAATATCCTGTTATTTAGCTCGTTTTCTATACGAACGCGCAAAGACAACATCGACGTTTTACCGACACCTTAAGAAGAGTATTCATAATCTGCATACTAAATTTGTTCTAGTCCCTGCAGACAAAGCTTCCAACAATATAATTATTGTCTGACGTTTACATTATATGAATAATTTGAATGCAGAGCTAGCGAGCACTTTTGCTTATCTAACCAAAACATCTGCTGGAAAAGGACATTGTTTCCAAGCATGTGAACTTTATGGAGACTATAAAGGTTTCTGTAACTAGTAAGCAGACGAGACTCTCTACAATGTACTGGATACCCAAACTCCAAAAGAATAACTCCATACAAAGCACGTTTTATTGCGAATTCAAGTTCATGTTCCACGACCAATATATCAACACTATTGACTTCCTGACTTTCCGCGGTTAAAGAACATATTATTAAGTTTTACAGTTAGACTTTTGAAAACTCAGGAATCAATCTGTTTTGGTCTATCAAAAACTCTGGAGTCCTTGATAAACTACGGTGAAAACATGTTCGAGCCTCTTCTCTAAACACCTACGACATTTCCACACTATATACCACTCTACCAAATAATCTCATCAAATATAAATTGCTTCAGCTTATGCAGACGACATTTTCTAAAGAAGTTACAACTTGTTTAGCTTGTAGTAATGTCAGGGGTTTCTTTACTAACGCCCCTATTGATAATTATAATTTGTGAACTTGCTGATGTTTGTAGCGCGTTAACTTTCCTTCTCGATAACATCGGTATAAGATACGGTAACATTGTTTACCGCCAGGTTGTGGGTATTCTTATAGGTACTTACTGTGCGCCACTTGTCGCAGATTTGTTTTTATATTGCCTTGAAAGGGATTTTATGTTGAGTTTGTCACCTGCTAGCCAGCGTGAAGTTATTGATGCGTTTAATATTACATCTCGGTATCTAGATGGCATAATCAATATTGGTAATCTGTTCTTTGCTCATATGGTTACTAACATTTATCCACCAGAGCTCACGTTGAATAAATCCAACAGTTCGGATACTGAAGCAGCATTCCTCGATCTTCATCTCTCGATTTCTAATGATTTCATATATACTAAAATCTATGATAAGAGAGATGACTTCAACTTTAACATCGTTAACTATCCACACCTGGATGGGGATGTACCTCGTGCTACATCATACGGGGTTTATATCTCTCCGCTCATTCGTTTTACTAGAGCTTGTAATAATGTTATAGACTTCAATGATCGAAATCAAGTTATTACAAACTACGTAGATCTTTTCTCAAAATTCTACCGGCGCAACAAAAACCTACTGAAGAAGTACAACAGCTACGTTATTACTCGTCTCCGACTAGGAATATAACAACCCTTATTTTATGGTGATGTGGTCTATAAACTTTCCTGACCACTTTACAAAATTAATCAGGAGGTTCGGCAGAGAAGGGTACGACCCTTTAGTATTTCAACGCACTGCATGATTAGTGATTGACCCCTCTACAGTCAGTCACTACGCTGCACTTTCCCTTGCGCAATGACTGGACAACCTCTTGGGGCTCTATGATCGCACCTACTGAAACCACGACAAAGGGACGTAGATGCATGAGCTTTCGTCCCTCGTGTTTTTCTGGTCGTACTCTAGATTGGTTTTCTTTTAGGCTGCAACTGCTGACAGTGGTTGTTCAGTACAATTCTGGATACATCCTAAGATGTTTCTTATTTTGTATTTTATATAGCTTTACAACAACATCTTAGTGTTTCTTTTGTTAGTGTCTCTTCGTGCGGATTTTATTGTTAGAGAATTCCTTTTGATGGGATGTAGTTTTGTTTACACTGTCTTGTATATGTGGGCGCTGAAGACAGAATAATAGAGAGGATTTATGTACACATACAATCGATTCAAACACACCTGTAGACCTTCTTGCCTACTGACCGTTTCAAGTCGTAACATTACCCTCACCACCCTTTCTTTTGTATTTTCTCTTTTTCATTATATTTGCTCATCTCATATCATTTTTGCATGTTTATAAATTATCTGGAAAGCTGTAAACTTTAGCGCTACACAAATATATATGTATATGTTGAATTTAAATTGTAACATATCGATATGTTATCATTCGTGGAACTACTGTTCAATGTTATCTCCGAGAAACAAGAACATATTATCCGCAAGCTGTTTTAATCTAAAGGTAGTCTGTGGTATTAGATTACTAAACAAGTTAAACAAATTGTTCCCGACGGATCCAATAAATCATAAATGAAGGAAACAACGGGAAAACACCAGCGGTTGAACATAGTATGATTGCTAGCGGCAAATATCAGTTGGCGGTATTTAAACGAACGGTACCCTATAAATTACGTTTTTTTATGTCAATTAAATTAAATACTTCGCAATAGAAGAAATGAAAGGACGGGTTACATTTCCTGATGCTTGGCTTTGTGTTAAACAGCTAGTACATGCCTTCATACTATCGATTTACATTAAATAAAAGAAAAAAAATCAGTTTAGCGAATCTGAACATATTGTCAAGGGGTCACGCTATCCCTTGTGTATCTAGGCAATTTGAATATGTTTAAAGTATTGTATCATATTACTATTATGAAGCAAAGAACACTATCAATATGATCAAGAGAAGAAAGTAGCAGACATGTTTACTTGGTGTGTTAATGAGAGTTTATATAAGATGCACAAGCGAGATATAGGGTCCTATAGAAATAAAGAAATTTAAAAAGATCGGACGGGGAATGTAGCATTCAAGGAGGACAGTCAACCACAAAACACAGAAACAAACACGCACACAGACAAACAAGAAGTAACAATAAATGCTTTCGACATAACAAGCACAAAAAGGTTGACAATAGGGCTACCGCCTTGGAACGGTCAGTGGCAAAGTAGGCCACTGGGTGTTTAAACCGGTTCTAGGGTGCACCAAACCTCGCACTTACCCGACTGTCATCCCATTAAAACAGGACAGTGTAAATAAAGAAATCCCCGCCATGATCTAATCTCTAGCCAACAAGGCAGCATCAATAGGCAATATAAGTAAAACACAAATATGCTCGTGTAAATATAATACAAACAAACAATAGCCTAGAAAGCCACAATGAAGGTACTCAAAGACCTGTCAGAAGCCAGAGCAACAAGAGAATAAACCATTAAGGGTACGACAAGAAAGATCATAGACAAACATCAAACGCCATCGTCACAATGGACTTAAGTAGGCTTCATCATAGGGTCCAGAAACCACATTGTCGAAACGAAATGGCATCGTAGGTTCGCACTGTTCTACAAACATGCAGCAATATTTAATTAAGTATATAAGGAAAAAGACTAATACTAGAGAAAGGGTGGTGAAGGGTTACCGACTTGGAACGGTCAGTAGCCAATAAGGCCTACAGGGTAGCTTGAATCGATATTATGTGTACACAATCCTCACTATTAGCCTGTCTTCAGCGCCCAAATAGACAAGGATCACCTTTATCAGTATTTTGTAAACAAAACTACATCCCATCAAAAGGAATTCTCTAACAATAAAGTCCAACACCTGTCTACTTTAAAGCCATATTGATTGGACTCGATGATAACAAAAAATTAGTAATTAATAACACTCCTGATTCATAGCGGGAGGAGACATTTTATGGCCGCCACACTGCACTAAACGTAGTGTAATTGGAATATATACAATAAAGAGATCCTTCGGAAGCAATGAACACAAACAAGAGACTAAGGTAGCATATCTGGTTTAACTGAGTCTGCTCATGAGAAGTAATATACGATGCCACACACTTACGGTAAAATATTATGGTAAAAAAGTTAGTACAATTATTTTTTCCCTGATTCAGAATTTCGGTGAACTGACAATAGTCGTAAAATGTGTCTGAAGCTTGAAAGTAAATACCGTGATTAAATAAACGAGGATTTTTCAATTTAAATGCTCAACAAGTTAAAACTCTGACGTATTTTAACAGGCGGCTGGTGCAGTCAAAGAGGAGAGCATAGTGGCGAACTCTAAATGGGCCGAACTAAGGCACTAAATAGACACTAAATATATATCACAGTAAATTTGCTACATTAGAACTGTGCTGTGGAACCTTTGTGAAAACTTTAACACTTAATTACATCATCCGTTCATGAATGCAGATAGTAGTTACCTTTCAGTCGTATAATGTATACGTATTCAGGAATATCGATGCTAGTGTTTTCAGAACTTATACGCATTATGCGAACCAATATGTGTTAATGTTGTTCGTGTATTTATTATAATTATAGGTGATACCACGGAAGTTCTTATATATAAATGACACGCGGCAATCTTGATTTGTATAAAACCTGCTGCATTTCGTTATTTTCCGCATTTGTCCAATCATTAATATCAATTACTAGAATAGTTCAAAGTAAATTGTTTTTGCATATTACTAGTTGTTGATTGTATTACACCAATATTATATGTAAACCTATGGGAGAATAATAAAGAAATCTCAAAACTCAAAATGTTATTTAATTATATGCAAATAATTATAAAGTCAAAATAATACTGGATACATAAATCCTGATGCTAATTTAGCTTGCTACCTGTATATCTATATTTGTACATGTATTGTTGCGTGTTTATTATTGATTTGGCCTTGAAGAAAGTTAAAAATAGAATAGATGTAAACATGTTTACAGTGTATATGCAAATTAGTTTATGCAAACTCATTTATAATGAAATTCAGACTATTTTTATTGGATGGTTTTAGTGGGACGGTATATAAACAGGCTAACCCTGGGATCCCAGCAGCTGAGTTGAGATTTTAGTATTCTTCAATAAAGTTAATTTTGATTTGGATGCTTTTAGAAAATATAATTGTGAGAGGATTTAATACATATTGTGCTCATTCATAATAACAGTGAAATTGGATATTTGGACTACATCGGAAATATTGGAAATGTTTAATTTAGACTTAAAGAGACACTTACTGTTTTGGATTAAATAGACACTTATTGTTTTGGATTAAAGAGACACTTACCGTTTTGGATTACAGAGAGTATGATAATGTGGATTAAAGGAACATTTGAATATTGTATTTAGACTTATTCAAAAACTTGGATATTAATGAAAAACTAGATTTGTATATTCTGTAAGTGACTATTTATGTAAATAATTTTTGTTAATTATATTTTTGTGTGGCTGGTTTTGCTTCCTTTCTTGCTACATTTTACTCGTATCATAATGTAGGATACAAATATCAAGATGTGTCCATTTAAGCCTTTTATATTTATCTTTTTTTAAATTTATTTCAGTGCAGATTGTTGACGATGTGTGGTTTTATTTAGGTTATTAAAACCAGATATAATGAGTGTGTCTTTTTGGCAGGTCATAATGTCAACCTATCAAAATATTAAAACCAATATTTTCAGTTCCCAATTCATAGGCCTTTAAACGGCTGTTCATCCTTCAAGATGGCCAAAATGAATTTTACGAAATTTGATAAAAACGATTGTACTGTTTATTTGCAGGTTATCAAAGCATGGGCGTCCGGACGATTGCGAGGAACACGGCCGTTACCACAGCGACCAGATTCATTTCTGGAACGTGTTGCTATGGGTGGACAGACAGAATCAAGGTCTCACACACCAGAACGGCGGACACGAAAAATCTCCGACATCAAGTAAGACATGTTGCCACAAAAGATAGATGGGTTCCGCCAATAAGTTGTGGAGTATTAAAAAAAGTTATCACGTTGAGTATTCGCTTTACCGTGCATTTAATACTATTATACCTCACTGTAAACACTCCATGTAAAATCCCCATACACTGCCGGGTTGATATTTCGCGCTTTCACCCTCCACGCGTCATAGCGGGTGATAGCGCAAAATATAGGCCGCTAGCTTTTTGAAAAGCTCAGTTCTAAAAATAAATTTGTTCAACAACAACAACAACAATTTTTTCTTCATTATCGAGTATATTTGTATATTAGGAGTATGTGTTCGGTATAATAAAATAAATATCAAATTCTCTTGAGGGTGCCGATGGATATTATCAACCCTCGAAATGATAATGTCGACCTCGGCTATCGCCTCTGTCGACATTACATTCTCGGGTTGATAATATCCACTAACACCCTCAAGAGGATGTGATATTTACATAATAGTAGCTACCGAGTTGTAGAGGTTATCTTTGCCATGTTTGCTGCGGTGTTTGCATTGTGATTTCTTAAAAAGTGTTATCCGAAAGAAAGTAAATTATATTAGAATGCGTTCTTTGTAACAAATTACGGTCAGTCTTTTGTCGCGAATCAGGGTCATGGGAGATGCATCTCTAATTGGAGGATATTACCCAGAAATTCTTTCAAAACTGCATCTATAAACTATAACCTAACTATCTAAATTTAAACTTAACCCTAACCTAACTATTACTATAATCCTGAGTCAGACGCGTGCCAAACAAGAAACCTGCTGCAAAGCAGCATTATTACATTGAATGATCTAGACTGAATCAGCAAAAGATAAGAAAATAATTCTGTATGTATGCGGAGATTCAATGGGACAAATCCGTCAAGTGCAGGTCCCAAGACAACGTCACAACTGTCAGATGACGTCACAATATTGATGTGAATATTGACGTCATCACAGATCAGCAGAGTTTATGCCGTGGTGCAGAGTCGTCCATCTATGTCTGTCCGTCCCTAACATTTTTTCTGTGGCGACTACTCTTCTAAAACTGTTAAATAGATTTTCATGAAACCTTGAAATTCAGGTCGATGTGAAATCCAAGATGGCCACCAACGCTAAAAATAGATGTTTAAGAAAAAAGTTTTTATAGCGACTACTCCTCTGAAACTACAAGTGATACTGATCTGGGACCGTTACTGAAATGATCAGCATGATATAATGTTGGTCGTTGACGAAAAAATCATTTTGGTTCGACGTCAAAAATGGCCACCAGCGGACAATATAGCTTACATAGCTTTATACAGAAAAAGCTTGTGGCGACTACTCCTCAACAACTTCTTGATGTATTTTTATTAAACTCTATAGGAATGTTGCTCTTGATATCTAGTCTTGATATCTAGTTGGTCCTAAGAAAAAATCAAGATGGCCACCATAGCTAAAAATAAGTTTTAAAAATATGACTTTGTGGCGACTACTTCTCACAATCCATAAGGGTATTGATTTGGAACCTTTACCAAATTGACTGTCATGAGATATTGTTGATCCTACACAAAATTAATTTTGATTCGATATCAAACATGGCCGCTAGCGGGCTTGTGGGACTCCTCCTGAAACTACTTGATGGATTTTAATGAATTTTTACATGAATATTGCTCTTGATGTCTAGTTGATCCTGAGTAAAAAATCAGGTTCGCTGGAAGTTTAAGATGGCAACCACTCCCCTAAATATTGATTTTAAAATGAGAATTTTGTGGCGACTATTTCTCAAAAAACACAAGTGGTATTGATTTTGAACCTATACCAAAATGACTGGCATGACATATAGTTGGTTCTAATCAAAGTTCATTTTGATTCAATGTCAAGCATGGCCGCCAATGGCCATTTTTGTTTACATATAGTTGTATAGGAAAAATTGACTGGCGACTGCCCTTCTGAAACTACTTCATTGATTTTCATGAAACTATTGATGTCTAGTCTTAAGTAAAGACCAGGTTGGACGACACTTCAAGATAGCTGCCATAGCTAAAAATAGAGTTTTAAAATACAATTTTTTGGTGACTACTTCTCAAAATCCATAAGGGTTATTAATTCGGAACCTTTACCAAATTGATTGGCATGACATGTAGTTGTTCCTATCCAAAATATTATTTTTGATTCAACTTGAAATATGGCGGCCAACAGACATCTGTGTTGTATAGGTATATATAGGAAAACTTGTGGCGCCTACTCATGAAACTACTTAATTTATTGTCATGAAACTTTATAGGAATGTTGTTCTTAATGTCTAGTTTGTCCTAAGTAAAATCAAGTTGGTCGAAACTTTAAGATGGCCACCACAGGTAAAAACAAGTTTTTTAAAGTAAAATTTGTTGGCGACTGTTGCATATAATTATTGATTTAACGACAAACATGGCCACCAACAGCTATTTTTGTTTACACAGGTTATATATGGACAACTTGTGACAGCTACTCCTATGACACTACTTGAAGGATTTTCAAAAATTTTACAGGAATGTAACTCTTCTTACAAAAATGATTTTCGTTTGAGAAATATTGAAAATAAGATATTTATTTACTCTGACAAAAACTTGTATTGTTTAATGATTAACAAACACAACCCTTTCAAATAATGACAAACATATAACATGTTATGATAATTATCCCAAGTGTAGCTGTTCAGATATTCAGGAGTGTGATTCCAGGTCATTTTCATCTCCTTTTTTTGGGGGGGGGGGGGGGGGGGGGGGGGTGGTGGTAAGGGGGCCGGGGGTGTAAAAAATGAATTAAAATATGAGGAATCTGTACGTTATCAGGTTATAATTGTACCTATTACTGGGGCTATATACAAAAATGTGGCTTAGAAAAACCTAAAGTCTTAGAACGCTGGTGTTTTTTATTATGGTGTGTAAAAGGTAAAAGCAGTTGAGAGAAGGCTACAGTATGTGTTTTACATTTATAAGAGATATTAAACGAACAATATTGGGTACTTTTAGGGAACTGTGTTTAACATTTTCGGGATCTAGGGAACAAGGTAAATACTTTTTGGGGGATCTAGGGAACATGGATAAAATACTTTTGGAGAACTTTGGAAAATACTTTTGGGGATCTGGGGAACAGTGGCCATTACTTTAGAGGATCTGGCGAACAAGGACCCCACTGGGAGGGTCTCATTCGAACAAAGCCGTAAAATACAGTGTCGGTGTGGGTACACTCTTGGTTCTTATTGTTTTTACGCCTCCCTTCCCTCGGCGTTCAGATCATCATACTGCGGTCTGATTAGTTTACACCGTGCCTCGTTCTGTTTGTTTTTACGATAACGCTTCACTGGACGCTTATCTTGCCGTAAAACGTCAAGCGCTTCAGAGACCCGGAAATATCAAACACAGATAGAAAGCTTCCCGGGCGCATGCGCTTCCGGCAAGCGTCCTCGCCTTCGGCCACACGTTCTAACAATATTAGTTAGGGCCCTTCCCTTGCTTTGCTAATGTTTGTGTGCAGAATAATGAAAAGGTGCTACTATAAATCCGAAACTTACTTTAAAACATAAATGTGCATTCATAAAGCTGCATTGTACTGATACGTTTGAAGAGACACATGGCAATCTTGGCGTTTTTATCAGCCATTGAAAGTAGCCTCTCGATTTATTAATCCAGTATCATTTTGACTTTAAACCTGCTTGCTTGCATTTAAATACAATGTTGAGTTTCAATTGTCTTCTATTATACCATAGGTTTTAATATACGAGATTAGTGGCATGTAATCAACAGTTAGTAATACGCAAAAACACGTTGCTTTATACTATCCTTATAATTAAGAGTAATGATTAAACAAATGCAATATATGTAGAAAAACTAACGAGATACCCCTTGATTTACAAAATCAATATTGCCGTGTGTCAATTTAAGCTTAACTGAATCAAAAACACATCATATAGTGCATCAAATTTTATTAACACTTTGACTGGTAATGAAACTTCAAAGAAGAAATGATCCACAAGAGATCAAACAATCAATTAAGTAAGCGTCAAACAATTTTGTTTAACAATAACACAAACAAATAGATGCTATAGTCGAAATGATAGTTATCATCCACAAAAGGCAATATACATAAAACACGCGATCTAAACATTCAGTAACTACAAGGACAAGTATTCAGAGCACAATCCAAAAAACGCATTCAAAACAAACAGTAATAAAACCGAAGTATGCGACACAAGGCAAGAACATGTTGACAACGGGTATACCGCCTTGGAACGGTCAGTGACAAAAAGACCGGTTATAAACCAGGTTATAGGGTGCACCAAACCTCACTCTTACCCTTTTGTCATCCCAATTAATCGGGACAGTGTCAATAAGGAAATCCCCGCCATGATATATCCTCCAACAAACAATGGAAAAATAATAGGCAATATAAGTCAAACACAAAGATGACCATGTGTATATAATTGCAAAAAAACAAACGCCTAGAAAGTCACGCAGCAATTACTCAATGGCTTAGCAGAAGCCAGAGCAACAGAAAATAAAATGTTAAGAGCACCACAATCCCTTTCATACAATATCATAAAAATTAGATATAAAAATCGAACAGGAAAAAGTAGCGTTCAAGGACGACAGGCAATCATAAACACACAGAAGTAAAAGACAACTTTAAAGATGAAGTAAAGGCGAAATAAGACACAAAAGGGTTAACAATAGGACTACCGCAATGGAACGGTCAGTGGCAAAAAAGGCCGCTGGTTTTTTTAACCAGCTTCCAGGGTGTACCAAACCTCAAACTTACCCTTGCGTCATCCCAATAAAACGGGACAGTGTAAATAAGGAAATCCCCGACATGAACTATTATCCAACCAAACAGGCAGCATTAATAGGCAATCTACGTAAAACACAGAATATTTGGAAAGAAGATCAGAGTTACGATTATAAAATTGTGCAAAGGTAATAAACTATACCACCCATGTCACACTAGTTTTGTTTTCAAGCAATATCTTAAAAGGTAGATATAAACGTCGAACAGAAAATGTAGCATACAAGAATCACAGTCAACCAAAACACATACAGAAACAAACAAAACTTACAAAGATGAATAAAACCCAATATATGACATTACAAACATACAAGGGTTCACAACAGGGCTACCGCCTTGGAGCGATCAGTGGCAGAAAAGTTTCTTACCCTAATGTCATCCCAATAAAATAGGATAGTGCGAATAAAGGTATCCCCGCCAGGTTTTATTCTCTAACGAGCAAGGCAGCATTAATAGGCAATATATGTATAACGCATTAACTGAAGGGCTTGGTGGAAAACTAGTGTAAATTGTTAATTTATATGTAGTTATAATAGTTTTCCTCCAATCCTTCGAATTGATCATGTATATATACATGCTCACATGATCGGTGTAGGTAATAGAGATAGCGAGCTATGTGTGGAAATATATATATACCATGTATATGTAAGAGTTAAAACAAGCACTGATATTTGTCGATTATTGTAGTAATTTAAATTTTTGTGATAATTGTAATTATGTTAATAATGTCATCATGTTATTTTCATGTTTTCAGATATTGGAAAGGTTTCGTCGTCGATCCATCCGACACGTTTTATTACCGATGGTTAGTGTTCGTGTCGTGCGCCGTTATGTACAATGTTATATTTATAATCTCACGAAGTGTGTTCTGGGAACTGCAGGATAGCTACCTTCCGCTGTGGCTTACACTGGACTACATCAGTGACATAATATACATCATGGATATATTCGTTTCATCTCGGACAGGTTTGTATTTTATTATTATTTAGAACCAAACCAAATGGATGAGTTAAAGACTCCTTTCTAAGAGTTTATACCATACTCTTACTTATCGTTATGGGCAAATAGCAAGAACAAATTTGCCGTTTCTTAAACCACCTCGTACCTTAGCCATACACGCAGATATAAAAGTTGAACAAAAGAGGTAGCATTCACAGAACACATTCAACTAAACTCACAACTCGAGGCAAGCATTCAAAACAAACAAAATCACAAGAAAAAAAATGGAAACAAAGTTTGCGACACAACCAACAAAAAGGTAGCCTATATGGAACCTCCTTGGAACAGCTAGAGGCGAAAAAACATCTGTGAGATTAAACCAGGCATAATAATCATTAAACTGTTGAGCACAAGAATCGGACTCGACTCAAAATCTCAATTCTTTTAATTTCAAACAAAAACAATTTTATAAGCAAATTACTATATTTAGTTACAGAAACGAGTAATTTTAAAGGTAATTTAACAGAATATGTCTGAAAATCACAATTCTTACCCATACTTTTGTGTTGATAGAGTATGCAAAAAAATGAGATTTTGAGTCTGAGTCCGATTCTTGTGCTCAAAAGTTTGATGAATATTAAACCAGGTTCTAGGTTGCACAAATGCTTACTCTTATCTTCTTGTCTACTCAATTCAACTGGACAGTGTACAAAAAGAAATCTCCGCCAGGTTTTATCCTCTAACAAACTAGGCAGCAATCGAACAGGCATTATAACACAAAGATGATCATGTATATATGAATATTATAGAAACAACAACTAGAAAGCCACAAAGAAATTCAATTACTTGGCAGAAGCCAAGCAACAAAGAATAAACCGTAAAAGTCACGAAGACATACATTAAACGTTACCATCCTCTATGGAATTTATGTATAGTAATCATTGTGTATAGTAGTAATATGTCGGGTCATTGTACAATCAAAGAGGAACGCGTAGTGTAAATTGATCAAACACCTAACATGCAGTGCGTTTCAGAATGGTAGGGTCCTAATCTATTCTGATAAAGTGTGTAACACTTTTAAATTGCACTGTGTGTAGATATACATACACAAAGAGTGAAAGAATAGTTGAAGTAACAGTAGATATGCAAAAGGAAGTGTAGCATTGAAAGAACGAAACCACCCGAAAACAAGTATTTTAAAAAAGCAAATAAATATAAATATAGTGGAGTACGTGTTCCAGTGATAAAACGTCGGGCTCCAGATTGATAGGTCGTGGGTTTGATTCTCGCCGCGGCCAAGTAATTTATTTTTGAGCAAGATAATTAATTTCCATAGCTTAGTACAGGTTCTACACAGGAAGCGATCGAGAGTGATAAATATAAGTTGCAATGATTTGTTTCACAATCGATGTAAAAGAAATATGTTCAAAATAAATATAAATAGATTTGATAGCTTAGACACAAAACTCATAAACAGGTTGGCAATAAAGGTACTGCCTTGCAACGGTCAGTCGCAAAGACAGTTTAAATCGGAAAAAACGTATAAAATACATCAATCCGTGACAGATTTTACGAAAAAGTCATTGTAATTACATTATAAATTGATTTTTGAAAACCTCGCGGCGTCGCCTTAGTATTTCTACATAACTTGCATTTGTTCAGTCATTAATATTAAGTATAAGAAACGTATTAAGCTCATTGTTTTTGCTTATTACTGATATTCGATGATATTACACCAATAATATATTTAAACCTATTTTAGAATCAGGAAGAAGTATGAAAACACTTTATTTAATTATATGCAAGCAGGTTTAAAGTCAAAATGAGTACAGTAGGCCATAGTACAGTGGAATGCTCTACTAGCAGATGTGGTAATGCATATCTTGAATAAGTTCAAGCATGCTGTCATCCGCATCATCCACATCAAACCATAAATGCTGTAGTTTTTGTTTTTGTCCTTTTTATCTTTTTCACACTATAATTGTAACATAACTTTCCCACTATTTCCTCACCTTTTCTAGCTTTTAAACAATTTATCCTGCCTACAGGCGCGCAACATGTTCGAATTTACCCGTGAGGGTGTGCAGCAGTATAGAGAGATATATGATCTACTGAGCTAAATAAATTTAACACATGCAATGCACGTCATTTCTATATTAGACAAGATGCAAAACCGTGTATGCTCGGGTCAATGATAAAGTGACATAGAAATGACATGTCATAATGCTACAAAGTCATTTTAAACAAGGTTGGTGATAATAAAAAAGGCCAATACGATGGGAACTAACTTGTACAGGTTATAAAAATTGCTCTCATTTCATGGAAAAGGAAGGTATTTTTTAAAGTTACGAAAATATAAATGTTTTGTGTGAGAATAACAATCGTTTGTGAACGCATTTCAACGTTTTGTTTAAACAATGACAGCATTGTCAATTCTTGTAAATTTGTAAATGCCAAACATTATATTTGTTTTCAAAGCAAGACCTTTGTATAATGAAATAAGTTGTTTTTAATATATGGGCGCTACTTCTGATACTTCGCTTAGAAAATAAGAAAATAACAGAAGAAAATTGAAAATAACGTCGTTACCTTGCATTTGTAATATCTTCAAACAATTACATCAATGTTCATATGTGTAATCTATCGTGCTAAACGTCAGTATATTTACGAGAGGCAACGTGAGAATACTCCGTATGTATAGCAGCAGTGTTACCCGTCAATCGAGATAACAACAACGCAATGTCGCTTAATAAACCAAACAAGGTTGGACAGTCCACTGAATTATAAAACCATTCAAAACACGATGTCATGCATTAAAAAACATTAAATAAGCAATTATGGCAAACTAGTCTTTTAAACGAAAACATCAAGGAGCGACTTCAAATGAAAGCATAAAAGCTATAGAACAGGATGCCATTCTGAAACCTGGGCAATAAATGTAATTTAATCAAGTACATTCATGAATTATGCAAACACGTGTATCCGGATATCAAATGAGGTTACGTCGTTATAGAGGGAACGGCTGAAGTTTGCATATACGTGTATGAGGAATCAGAGGATACTTTAAAACTACAGAGTCTCTTTTTTAACTGGTAATAACTCATAAATATGAATGAGTCACGTTTGAAGAAGTTTCAAATCGACGAACATATATATAAGCAGAATCGATGCGTAAAAGTTCACATTTTTATTTAGCCTCCGTACACACAGTAAACTCAAGTGTTAAAATTCAGAACACAATTTGAACACAAAATACAACAAATATTGAACGCGTCATCGCGCTCAACGGGCGTTTTAAACGTTAACGCTGATGTTCAGAATATTAACGCTCTGTGTTCTGAAAGTGATCACTATTTGAACACTAGTATTCAATCATTAATGTGTATGCGTTCAAATACGTTGCAACATATCTTGAACTCCTAAAACATGTTCAAATGGACGAGTGTTCAAATTTGGAACACCACCTTAACATGTAGGTGTTCATAATTTGAACTCACTAATTGCGTGATGTTCAAATTTGAACAGGAAAGTGTTCAAGAAGCTAATTGCCGCAGACTGAAAATAAGCACATGCATGCAATTCACGCAAAACATATTTTAGCATTCAACTAGGCATACAGTATGATTTTGAAAGGAATGCAACGAGTGCGCCAAAAAACAACATATGTTGCTCGCAAATTCAGAATCTGACCCATTGTTCATGCTTATCAGGTAAACACCTAGCACCAAGAGTAGCCACGTGCTTTCACGAGTGTGAAGGGATGCTCTTACCATAATTTATATCACATTTTACATTAGTTTAACTTTTAAAATCGCCGAAAATATTCTACAATTCCATTTATCGGCACATCCGCAATCGGATAAATACTGCGCCAATTTCCCATGATTCCAAGAATCGCATGGAACTCAGGCAGAATAATTTACAAGAGATGTCCAAGAACAGCAAAGCTCGAAAGTCAACTATTGTTTTGGGTTGATGATTACACGCGAACTCTCAGACCAGACCTGACAGTATGCCAATCGTTCTTAATTATGTTTCGTACAAATGACCCTGTGGACCAGTAATGTTGACGTACAAATGACGGTGTGAAACTGTAATGTTGACGTAAGTTATTTGACAGTCCATAATGCACACGGACACATAATCGCCACTTAAAGCGACAGACAAATTGTCAAACATAATACCGTCTGCATTCAGACGTTATGCGCAACTTGCACGCAATGGACAAGTTTGACATGTTAAAGGGGTTGTTGAACTATTCTGGAACTAGCTTCATTTAAAATGGCTTTAAAAAACCATGGAAGAAACTGAAAGAATTATCAAAATATAATAAAAAATACTGGTGATATGATCTTTAAAAATTCGCAAAAAATCTCAAACGGAGGCAGCCATCTCGGATTGATGACGTCATCGCGCCTATTTAGAATTTCTTGCATATTAATAAATATCATTTAAAACCAAGAATATCATTACAAATACATATAAATCATAGACAGTATAAATATTTTACTTTATATTTATAATTTAATACATTTATTTGCATTAATAGAAATGTAAAAAACCCATAAATGATTGTGTATATATAACATAAAAAGGCATAGAAGGCTCAAAGCAAGTTACTAGTGACTTGGCAGAAACAAGAGCAACAAGAGAACAAACCGTTAAGGGTACGACACGTCAAGATTTATAACTAACATCAAACGCTACCGTCCTTTGATGATTTAGTTAGACGTCACCACAGGGTCCATACTCTGTCTGCTCATCGAGGCGAACGGTAAATGCAGTGTGTTGCAAAATGATAGGGTCGTAACCTCTTTTGATAAACTTTTTCACAAAATGTATAAAGCGTGTATGAAAGTGGCTATGATTAGGCATATTAAGAAGTTACTTTAGAAGTAAAGGTTGTGACAGTCCTTTCCGCAGAAGAGTTCTTAAACAACTTTCATATTTTAAAGGTAGATCAGAGTTACAATAATAACATTGTAAAAATAATTTTTGAAGTTAATGGTAACGGTAGCCCTGATAAAGTAGCTCCTTAGTTATACAAATACGAATATTAAAGTCCTCAACACGACTACAAGCTCTAGAAAAACGAATAAGTTGAAAAATAGAACTCAAAAGAAGTAGCTCGGGAAACATCCCAATCTAAGAGGGGATAATTAACAATATTAAAATAAAACCAGCTTTCTTGTCACATATGTTACTAATTATTTCGCCATTCGTAATAGAGAGATGTAAATCAAGAAAAGAAGCGACAGTATCAGAAATATTAGCTTTGTAGAGTTGAAGTTCTTTAAGATAAATAGTATTAACCTTAATAGAAAAGAAAGCATTTTCAATGTTCAATATGTCATCCAGATACCGAGAGGTGTCATTAAAGGCCTGAGTATCTGGTGAAAGACTCAACATGAAGTCTCTTTCATAGCAATACAAGAACAAATCTGCGATAAGAGGTGCATAGTGTGTACCCAGAGGGATACCAACAATTTGTCTATAAACGATAGTTGCATACCAGACGAAATCATTATCTAATAAGAAAATGAGTGTTTCGCAAACCTCTCGGCAAGTACACATACTAGTGTAATTGTGTAAACTGCCGCTAATTTACAACGCTTTAATATTATTGCAAGCCAAGTAATGTAGTTTTTTATCTAGGGGATAGGTTTGTTTGAGCTTGAAATTCTTGGAAAAACATCATTTTCTCGTTTCAAGCCAAAAGCCTTTAAACGAGAACTACAAGGAGCGGCTTTACATGCAGCCTTGTAACTATTAGAACGTTACAGGATGGAATTTCAAGTCATGTAAACAATCTAGATCTCCCTTGGTCGTCTGTCCAATTACGAAATAATGTAGTCAGTCAATAATCCTTGACACCTAATCTTATGATCGATATAGTCAACCGATGTTACTATACCATAGCATATAGTATTTCATATTTATTTCCAGAACGTGGTTTAACGTGATTGTCCCTTCTGTATATTATTTCATCAATCCATTTGCTTTAGTTAGATCCATTACTGATATATCAAAAGCAAACGGATTGATGAAATAATACAAATAAGGCATACGCACGCTTGATGAGTAGTGCTTAAAAGGTTCGACTACTAGAACTGCATGTTGTATATCAAAACTTGTAGAAGTTCTACATAAGGTATGATAATTAACATAATTTATCACATAACTTACGGTATGGGAGTGGAATAACACTATTTAATATTTTCGATATACTGCTAGTTGTATAAGTATGCAAATGAGCCTAGTACGCTCTGTTTAAAAAATCGATAATGACTATAATCCAATTCCCACGGATTATTTCGGTTTCGCGTGTTAAAACGACCGGCAAAATGCAATACATGTCGATATGTGAGTTATGTGATAAATAGAATCTAACATTCGGTCTCATTCATTATTGAATTTATCAAACTCGTTAGCCCCTTAGCCCCCTAGCCCCGGGTTGATCAGAACTCAATATTCATAAACTCAATAGTACAGAGTTTTAACCATCCCAAAGATGGCATTCATATGGCTGTGGACATAGCGACATTTATACTTATTACACACCCCATGTCCAGTGGCGTCTAACAAAATTATATGCCCCAAAGAGTGAAATAAACAAAATGGAATTTAGTTGGGAGCAGCGGTTATGAAGCCTGCGCATCACAAGTAACAGCCAAAAGACTAAATTAAAAAACATATCCTATGCTTGGTTAAACAATGCCCAGAGCCTTTATCGGCCGGAGTAGTGGAACCACCGAATCGAAATTTAAGTAAGAAAACAAAAGCAATTGAAAATCTACCACCGATATCTAATATAAGTATCGGGCTCAGCGATATCAAAAGATCGAATGAATAACTGTCGGGGAGACGTTTTACTTCCGCCACACTGCACCTTTGGAAACGGCCGAACACGATACATACAAGTCCAACATCACAGAATACAATCAACCAAACACGAACATTCGAAACAAAAACAATTACAACAACTGTACAAAATGGACAAGTATAAGCAAAGTACTGGACACCACAAACATAAAAATACATTTTAAGAATTTTGTCGCAAGATGACCCTAAGGGTTGGGGCTAACTCAGGAAAGAATCAATGATTGTGAATGCATTTACATAAGTTTAATGCAACTTTTAAAATATGTTAAATATAAATACAATTATCAAGAAAAACAAGCGTATACACAGATGAAATATGAAAAAGACTGTTCTATAAGAAGTTCGAAGTATTATCACAAATACTGAATGTCTGTTGACTATATATGACACGAAAGTGTTGTTAAAGTTATAACAATGTTGATGTGCACAAGAATTATGTGAAGAGTAGCATTCACAGAATACAGTCACTCCAAGTATTACAAAGCAAATGTGATTCAAAAAAGTACATCTCAAACACATTCGGTAAAAATGCACATAACAAACATATAAGGATTGACGACACTGCTACCGCCTTGGAATGGTTAGTGACAAAAGGGACCACCGGGGAGTTTAAACCGGGTGCACCAAACCTCACTCTTACCCTGTCATCATTCCTAAACAACAGGACAATGTAAATAAAAATAATCCCCGCCGAGTTAACCCCTTACATTAGAGAAAGGTGTTATAAGAAAAATAAAAAAATAAAAATGTCCATGTAAATAATATATAAAACAAATAAGTTAAACCTAAGAAGCTAATCTCATATGTACTTGATGACTCGTCCGAAGTCCGAGCATCAAGGGGAAAACCGTTAAGGGCAAAGACAAAACGGAGTAAAGCATATTCATCAAACGGTTTGCCTTAAAGGAACATGATATGTTGTGTCTCGGCTGATATTGTTTTGATAACGGCGTCGTATATTTACGAGATATAATTGTTTTATTAACAAAAGATTTAAGGCTTTTGTTTTTATATTCATATATAAATGATCATCTTTGGGTTATATGTATACTACATATTAAATGCTGCATAATGTGTTAGAGGATAAAACCTTTACAATGTTCTTTACAATGTCCTTTACAATGTCCTTTACAATGTCCTTTGCATGTCCTATTTGTTTGAGATGACAGTAGGGCAAGATTGAGATGTGTTTCATCCAATAACCTGTTTTAAACTCCCAGTGTCCTTTTTGCTTCTATCTCTCCTAGTATTTGTTTGTTTTGTATGCGTGCGTGGTTTTAGTTGACTGTGTTCTGTAAGTGATGCATTTCCTGTTTTACTGTTATATCTACTTTCATTACGAGTAATTGCATATCTGTTATACTTGTATACACAGTATTCTTTATATAACTCAACGTCGTCAATGTCGTTTTTGATTTTTTTTTATCCTTTTCTTTACACAATTGATTCAGAAACAGTAAAGAGAAAATGAATAACATGCAGCGTCAAAAGGGTCACTAGGAGAGCTTTGCAAAATGTTATTATCGTAACCCTGATCTTCTTTCCAAACATAAAGGACTATCACAACCTGACGAGAGTAACTTCATTTACGAACGTGATTTACAAACTTCGTAAGATCTTTGGTCATGATCACTTTCATACTTTCTTTGTTAAACTTGTTAACAGGTTTATCAAAAGAGGTTATCACCCCATCATTTTGAAACGCATGTTTGCAATCTTGTTTTGTCGTGCCTCAATGATTTAATCTCTTATTGCTCTGCCTTCAAACAATTCATTCAGAACCTTATTTGTGACTTTCTCGGCTATTTCTTTTTCTATTTATATATACACGATCATCTTTGTGTTTTACTTATAATGCTTGTTAATGCTGCGTTGTTGGTTAGAGAATAGTTCATGGCGGGGATGTGTTCATTTACACTGTCCCGTTTTATTGGGATGACAGTATGGTAAGTTAGACGTGTTGAGCACTCTAGAATCTGGCCTGGAATTCACTAACCATTCTTGAGAATATGCTTAGACTTAAGCCCATGTATGCATTTTTTTCTACAAGTTTAAAGGATAAACCTTCATTACAAGCTGCTATGTACACTTATCATACATACTCATAAATAGCAGACTTCATATGAGTGTTTATCTTTAAAGGTCAGGGGAACATTTGAGAACTAAATTTGAGTACTTGAGCTCAAGTCTAAGAATAGTCTGAAGAATGGTTGGTGAATTCCAGGCCTGGTTTAAACCCATGCGGCCTTTTGTTGTCATTGACCGTTCCAAGGCGGGAGCCCTATTTTCAACCCTTTTTGTGTTTGTGACGTCATACGCCTTTGTTCCTTATTAACATTGCCATTTATGTTTGTCGTTTTGCGTATTTTTGGATTTACTGTGTTCTGTGAAAGCTGCATTTCCTGTTCGACTTTTATACTTATTTTTATTAGAATATAATTGTATACACATTATATTAATACTGTAATATCTTTCTATTCAGGATACCTTGAAGACGGTCTCCTCGTCACAAATGCTGTCAAACTGAGAAAAAACTATTTAAAAGGCAAAACATTTAAAATGGACATAATCAGCATTATACCCACGGACCTATTCTATATCGTCACTGGCGTTGGTACACCGGAGTTGCGATTTAACCGAATTTTTAAATTTGGAAGACTTCTAGAATTCTTTGATAGAACTGCGACAAGGACGAATTTTACCAACATATTCCGAATTCTCAATCTTGTTCTGTATATATTGATCATTATCCATTGGAACGCTTGTGTTTATTTTGCAATATCGCACGCTGTTGGTTTTGGTACCGACAGTTGGGTATACCCTGATATTAATATCCCAAAGAACCAACCGTTAACGAGAAAATACATTTACAGTTTCTATTGGTCCACGTTAACTTTAACAACCATAGGTGAAACACCCCAGCCAGAGTTAGATATCGAATATCTGTTTGTAGTTGTAGATTTCTTAATAGGAGTGCTGATATTCGCTACAATTGTGGGAAATGTCGGCTCTATGATTACAAACATGAACGCTACAAGAGCCGAGTTTCAACAAAAGATGGACGGCGTGAAGCAATACATGGAGTTCAGGAAAGTCTCAAAAGAGCTGGAACAGAGGGTAATAAAATGGTTTGACTATCTGTGGATTAATAAGCAATCTTTAAACGAAGATGGGGTGTTGTCGGCTCTACCAGATAAGTTAAAAGCCGAGATAGCAATACATGTACATCTAGATACACTGAAAAGAGTGGCCTTATTTCAGGATTGTGAACCCGGTCTGCTTGTAGAACTGGTGCTTAAATTGAAACTTCAAGTTTTTAGTCCGGTGGATTACATCTGCCGAAAGGGAGATATTGGGAAGGAAATGTACATTGTTAAACGTGGACAACTCGGAGTTGTGTCTGACGATGGTAAAACAACGTTTGCTACTTTGAGTGAGGGTAGTGTGTTTGGTGAAATAAGCATTTTGAATATTCCTGGTAATAAGAACGGAAACAGGCGAACCGCCAATATCAAAAGTACGGGATATTCGGATTTATTCTGTTTATCAAAAGATGATCTCTGGGAAGTGCTAAACCAATATCCCGATGCAAAGAAAATTCTTATTGACAAAGGGAAAAAAATACTTAAGAAGGATAATCTCCTTGATGAAGTGCTAATGCAGAAAATGGAAGAACAGCAGGAAACAACGGAGCAAAAACTGGAACGGATTGAAGGTAACGTCGACATCCTACAAACAAGATTTGCAAGGCTCCTGGCTGACTTCAATACGACGCAACAGAAGTTAAAACAACGAATTACTCGCGTGGAGAAAGCTATTCCAAAAGATGCCGATGCCATTTCCAATATGTCATATCTGGACACTTGATACTTGGAATGTAAATAAGGCCCTAAGTAAAAGAGTATGCACAAGCCGGTGCTGATAGCGCTATAATGAAACAAGGAAATAGCCATGCCTTATTATTAGTGGCGATTGCCGATAAGTGTGAGATATTCATGACAGGAAAGATTACGATCCACTAGCAGTGGCGGAGTTACATGTAACGGGTAGCGATAGCTTTATATAGCCATATATCAGAACGAGGCTGGTTGTAACTGAACAGACAGTGTAAAATAGGCACGCGTATTCGACTGGCCTTTTCTGTTGAATGTTTTTTTACGTTGAGCAAGTTTTATATTCGACTCGCGCAATATATTGCTTCCGTTAAGTTCTTACCTCACACAGTAAAGACTCCGTTACCTTCGTTGAGCACAGGGAAGCAACGGACCAATCGAATCATTTAAAAGAAGTAATCGAGATGTTGCGAATGAATTATTTACTGAAGTCTGATTGGATAATACAAAAGACGAAGAAAATCAATATTCAGAACAGCAAGTTGCTAAACGGAATAAGGCCGTTCGTATTGGGTCGAGTGGACGGTTAATTTATATTATGAATCAAACGTCCAAATTTGTCTATATTTTACGATATTTATGTAGGTATAGCGATATTTATAGCATAAATCCAGTTAATAATGCCTAGCGTTAAACGATCGCCACTATATCAGCTGTTGAACGAACATGTGATAATTAAGACAACATAAATGAAACAAGGTCGGTTTGTATTATAGTAATTCATATACGAGCGTGTTTAGGAGATCGTTACTACACTATGAGCGGGTTTATATTAGCTGGGTGAGCCGCGATAGTTACAGGCAATAAAGAAAGACTTTTGCACAAGTTTATAAATAAATCATTATGAAAAATTCTGAATCAGACAAGAATAAGTTTACCTTGAGAATGCCTACGAAGTCAGTATTCAATGTAAACTTATTCCGCTCTGATTCCGGAATCTGTGTTTAATTTGGATTTCAGATCATGTGTATACACTTTGCTTTGTTTACTTTGCATTTAGTTTATATACTAGTATTATTAAAACAAAGCAATATTGAAGAGCTTGTCTCTTTAGCTCAACACCGGAAAGTAATAAAATAAACTATTTATTGCAGAGAATACTTGCTAAGTGTTACAAATAAAAAGGACACTAGTGTTTGTCCGTCCGTTTTAGTTTATTTAGCATAACGCATTGTGATGTTGCTTGCATAGGTCATGTTACACCAAATTCCCAATACAAAATATGTAAAATTCGAGCGGTAGTGTAATTTAGAGAAATGTGTATATGTAAACATATATATACTAAACGAAAAAAAACAAAAAAACTCGAAAATTTCCGCTATATAATTTATATAATGCACACTAAATTCCGCGTAATATTCCAGAAAAATCCCAAGACGTTTTGTAAAAAAGTGGTCGCTTCTAGTTTGAGAAATGACAAAACTGTGCTATTGTAGACTTTTTAATCACAGTACACTTTCTAACACGAAAATAATAATCACCTGCTTGAGCCAAACGCATATTCTATCAAAAAATAAAGTTTGAAGGGATACCATTAGTGTGTTACGTGTTGTTTTCGACTTTTTCTGAAATAAATGGTTTAATGTAGCCATATACCTTTCGATTAACAGCAGCATATTATACATACATTATATACTAGAAATATCCGAGTTTTTTCTTTTTTCTTGTTTTCCTTTAATAAATATCATACTAGCATGGGATCCAGTCAGTCTTTGTATCCATCCAAAACGACAGTTGATATTGCTAGACGTGGTAACAATAACTATTCAGAAGTAGGGAAGAAGCGTAGACGCAGTAATTAAAACTCACCATTCAGACCAAGGTTGTATTTGTATGTTCATGTAAATCAGTGTTTCTAAGGTTCCCTCGGTGTCTTCGTTTTAATAAAGACACTGTTCCAGTGCTAGTGCTAGTTTGAGTGGTGTTTTTAGGGGCTATGCCATTTACATGTATCTAGTTTAAGAATATAAGCTACTTGTATGTTTTATAAATGTTGCGTTTAAACTTCTAGCAATGTCAAATATAGTTTTGGACAAACATTATTCAGTTTGATTGCCATTTGTTTGTTGTTTCTTGGAAGAGGACAATCTGGGAACCCCAAAGATATCGGTATGGTTATGCATACAATGCCAACACATTGTCGTGTAATACATGTCGTAGTTTGCATATCAGCCCTTAGCCTATTAAGGGCGACTACAATAGCATTTGCGTTCATTGTAAACTCAGATCAGCCTGCGAGTAACTCGCAGGCTAATGAGGGTTTACAATGTCCGTCTACTCATCAGTCATTTCTCCAAAACACTCCTTTGTAACATAAATGGAATGTTCTAAATTTAAAGAAAGGACAGTCCATTATACACTGAACAAAATTTCTAAGTATCAACTTTTGTATCTTAACTAATTTTGTTATTTTAAATATATTTTAGAATAGATATATGATAAGTATTTTGTTTTGTCCCATAGTTTGTAAAACATTTATTATTTGTTTAAATTGTTACATCTTTTGAGAGATACCCTTCCTTTATATGAAAATATAAAATGTCCTGATAAAACATATAACATGAGTCAAAGATCGCTTAAAGATATAAAATTCTTAAAATTGGTATGAAATAATAGAAAAAAATATAAAAAATTCACCCATTTATCGGAAAAATGAAATATGGATAATCTTAAGTTACCTCCCTTTAAATTGAATTTTGTTTGAAATTCAAGTAACTGTAATTCAGCGTTAACATCAAATATTTCGACAATTTCTATTGCAAATGCATTTATAGTGGTAATGCTAGTAAAACATGATGTCAAAATAATTTTAACTGGCATATTTTAGAATTAGGAACATCGAAAGCTTCACTAATACGAAGTGCTTAATAAAATCCTATACACCTAGTTGTATAAGTGTTATAACTTATTTCTAAGAAAACACATTGACTTGAACGTTTTAAAATAAGTTCATGCAATCAGAGCATACGATTTACACTCGTTATTTTGCAGTTTAACCGTATCTCTAATCAAGCTCAAAATACACACAACAATGAGAATATTATTGACATATTCTTAGGTTGGTACTTAGCAATTTGGTTTAGTATAAATTTATAGCGGGCTAAGGGTTAGATTAAAATCCAACGTGCTGGCACATGGGAGAAAGCTTTGCTTTAAATGGAAATATAGAATTGCGTAAATGCATTGTAGACGTTCTGACAGTTTATTCACAAGTATGTTGAATTGAAGGGTAAAACTCTCAAAGACTATTGGCCAGCCATCTTTAAAAACAATATCAGCATTGGATGGCGTATGATCAAGTGAAAGGACAAGGTATGATAAGGGGGTATTTTAGCCCGCAATATGTTCAAAATGCAAAACAAAAATTATTTACATATAATCTGTTGTGCATGTTGAAGTTAACTGATCATATTCTATTTTTAAAAAATATTTTTATTTATTTTATTTATCTAGAAGAATTAACAGGTTCCCAAAAAATGGATTTTTTTGGTAATTTTGTTATATATTGTAGGTTTTGGACCTTTCTGGGCAAGATTTTGGTCCTAAACATATATAGATTTCATCTCCGAGCACACACAGTTTTTTGGCTGATGATGCATCCCTATCAATTACCTGTTTCAACAAAAAATCAGCTGTGCTCGAGGGTGCGCTCTGTATTTCCAAGACCAAAAACCGATCGAAAACTGCTGAAAATGAATAAAAATGTCATTGTTTGAAAGAAAAGAGCCAATTGTGTGCCTTATCATACCTAGTCGTTTTCAACCAATTGCATAGTTTAGGCTTGAGCAATGTTGTACTATAGTGACGTGAAATATCTAATACAAGTAATTGTCTTTAATATATATTTTTATTTAACTACTACGTTTACACTTTCACAATATACACATTAGAAACCAGAGTAAAATATGTTACTTCGAATAAATCGTCTTAAACCGTGTGCCAGTTAGCTTATCTAAAAACAGTCTGACCGACCGGGACTCGCCGCCAAACCGGGACACACCAAGCAAAACCTTCAGTCTATCTTGCTCTGAACTCATTCTAATCTGAACTGCCCTCCGCCGTGAATGCTGGCTCATACCACATTTATATATCATCATAATGACCCAGATATTGACGGCCACGTGGACATGAGTATATTGCACGTGACTATTAAAACTGGAAGCTGTCTAAACAAGCCTAAGAGTACAAATCTCAGCATGCTATGGTAAACAAGATACTTAACCTACTTTCCAGACTACTGGAACAGGGTTCTTATATAAGCCTCCCATTGTTCAGAAACAAGGTGACCCTTGGATGCCGAGTGTTACTTCGGTCATTTCATAGTTGCATCAAACAAACCTTCCCTTAGGTAAAAAGTGTTTGGTCATGCTGTTACTAAAAATATAATTAATTAGCTGACTAACTTTCATGTGCGTCAGTCATGAACCTTCGGAGTAAATGGTCAACCCCAGGTCTCTGAACGAACAACGTAATTGAACTACTTCTCAGACAATGACATACAACCTGTATACAACCTTCCATTGTTCAAAGAACAAGGTAACCCCTATGTCTCAGACAATGATATGCTTGTATACAACCTTCCAGTGTTCATAGAACAAGGTAACCCATATGTCTCAGACAATGATATGCCTGTATACAACCTTCCATTGTTCACAGAACAAGGTTACCCCTATGCCAAATTTGTATTAGTGTAATATCCGTTTTCGTAAGTGCATTTCATTAGCCAAAACTTATGATTAATTGTTGTGCCCTGGTCAGTTTGAATGATCATACATGCTCCACACATGTACTTTATCCGTATGTAGGTCAGCTATATTACAATGTCAACTATACAGTACATGTCAGTAATTCAACACTGTTATGTGTACATATAAGAAATAATATTTATATAGCAGTATTGTGCCCTTTATATCCGAAATGTTTTGTGCAATTTTACTCAAAGAGTATGAGAGTGGACCTTTGGAAACGGCCGAACACGACACATACGAACTATTGCAGTCTCGGATTGATTGATTCTGTTCATGAGCGGTAGTGAAATATGCTAGCTACCGCTCACGCCCTCTAGCCCCGGGTTTAGCAGAATTCAATATTCATAAAATCAATAGTACATAATTTTAACCATCCCGAAGATGGCATGCATATGCCGGCGGACATTGAGATATTTTCTTCCGCCATGTCCAGCGGCGTATGGTCCCAGTATCTAACTAAATAATATGCCCCGAAGTTGAAGAGCGAAATAATCCAAATGGAGTTTAGTTGGGGGCACCGGTTATGAAGCCTGAGTATCACAAGTAACAGCCAAAAGACTAAATTAAAAGGGAGACAACATATCCTATGAGTGGTTAAACAATACTCAGAGCCTTTTATCGGCCGGAGTAGGGGAACCACCGAATCGAAAATTAAGTAAGAAAATAAGGCAATTGAAAATGTATCACCGATAACTAAATATAAGTATCGGGCTCAGCGATCTCCAAAGATCGGATGAATAACAGTCCTGATTGCAAGCGCGTGGAGACGTTTTACTGCCGCCACACTGCACAAGCAACGCCACTCTGCTATATAAAAGAGTATGAGAGTGGACCTTTGGAAACGGCCGAGCACGACACTTACGAAATATTGCAGTCTCGGTTTGACTGAGACTGTTCATGAACATTTGTGAATATGCCAGCTACCGATCACGCCCTCTGTCCCCGGGTTGAGCAGAACTCAATATTCATAATATCAATAGTACATAAATTTAACCATCCCGAAGATGGCATGCATATGGCGGTGGACAAAGATGTTTTGTTTATTAGTGTCATGCACTATTATATATGGTTGATATTGCTCATGCCTGAAAGCTCATGCCTAAAATAGGTATCTGGTTGAAAACTTTACTTGACCATACTCCATTCAGTTTTGATATAAAAACAACAACTAGTTGTTGCTATAAAATGAGCAAATTGAGTAATATGTGTAAATTTGCCAATATACCAGTCGTAGTCTGAACAAACGGATTAGTACATACCTGTCTCGATAAGTTGGACTATTTAGATAAAGGTTCATTAGATTTAAGATATCTTAAATGTTAAGGCTTATCATTATACAAGACGCTGGTCGCCCATTTCTTGAGGACTGGATGTTAGTTCTGTGTAGTATTGTGAATATAGAAATATGACTAATATGATTACGAATGAACTTTCCATTAGCATAAATTTACTATTATTCCTTTGTATGTTAAATTGTTTATTGTGTCATGTTTCATTAATCCGTATTATTCACCTACTGCGTGTTTATCGACTGTTACTAATAAATGTAAAATGCCTAATTATTTCTCATTGAGATAAAAAGGCAAGTTTACACTATTTGACATTAAAAGTATTTGTTTGATTTTGTTTCTCAACAGAATATTGTATTTCAATTAGCCTTCGGGGCATGTATACAAGTAGGTGCTGTGGGAATCAAGCCTTCGGGCATGTATACGGGTAGCTGCTGTGAGAATCAAGCCTTCGGGGCATGTATACAGGTAGCTGCTGTGAGAATCAAGCCTTCGGGCATGTATACAGGTAGCTGCTGTGAGAATCAAGCCTTCGGGGCATGTATACAGTTAGCTGCTGTAAGAATCAAGCCTTCGGGCGTGTATACAAGTAGCTGCTGTGAGAATAAAGCCTTCGGGCATGTATACAGGTAGCTGCTGTGAGAATCAAGCCTTCGGGGCATGTGTACAAGTAGCTGCTGTGAGAATCAAACCTTCGGGCATGTATACAGGTAGCTGCTGTGAGAATCAAGCCTTCGGGGCATGTATACAACAGGTAGCTGCTGTGAGAATCAAGCCTTCGGGTCATGTATACAGGTAGCTGCTGTGATAATCAAGCCTTCGAGCATGTATACAGGTAGCTGCTGCGAGAATCAAGCCTTCGGGCATGTATATAGGTTGCTGCTGTGAGGATCAAGCCTTCAGGGCATGTATACAGGTAGCTGCTGTGAGAATCAAGCCTTCGGACATCAATAGATGTAGCTGCTGTGAGAATCAAGCCTTTGGGGACATGTATACAGGTAGCTGCTGTGAGAATCAAGCCTGATAATCAAGCCTTCGAGCATGTATACAGGTAGCTGCTGCGAGAATCAAGCCTTCGGGCATGTATATAGGTTGCTGCTGTGAGGATCAAGCCTTCAGGGCATGTATACAGGTAGCTGCTGTGAGAATCAAGCCTTCGGGCATCAATAGATGTAGCTGCTGTGAGAATCAAGCCTTTGGGGGCATGTATACAGGTAGCTGCTGTGAGAATCAAGCCTTCAGGGTATGTATACAGGTAGCTGCTGTGAGATTCAAGCCTTCGGGAAATGTATACAGATTGCTGCTGTGAGAATCAAGCTTTTGGGGCATGTATACTGGTAGCTACTGTTAGAATAAAGCCTTCGGGCATGTATAAATGTAGCTGCTGTGAGAATCAAGCCTTCGGGCATGTATACAGGTAGATGCTGTGAGAATCAAGCCTTCGGGGCATGTATACAGGTAGCTGCTGTGAGAATCAAGCCTTCGGGGCATGTATACAGGTAGCTGCTGTGGGAATCAAGCCTTCGGGAAATGTATACAGGTAGCTGCTGAGAGAATCATAGATATTATGGTGTGTACCTACTCGATTCACCAGCTTTGAAACATAGGTATCGCCTGATTTCTTCAGAAACCTCGCTGATGGAGTCGTGCCGCATACCTACCTATTGTTTCAGCCAAAGTTTTTTTTACTTTTCAGACAAAATACATCTCGTATCGTTGTATATCAATGAAACAGACATTTTTAATGGTAAATCATAATACCTTACTTTTCAAAATCGGTGGAGAAATAAAAATTGCATGTGCGAAAGCTCTTTTTGATGGGTCATTTTCAATGCAAAATTGTGCTACATGAAAAATTGAAAAAAAAATTGATGATTTTATCCAAAAATGATTTTAAATTGTTGGATATTTGTAAATTAAAATATACCAAAATATGAAGGATTACTAAAGTTATTTGAAATTTCATATATTTTGGAAGAGAGCTGGTTTTCTTTGACACAAGTACATACTGGAAACTTAGCTTGCACTGCTCTTAATGTTCATGGTTAAAATGGCGAGTTGTGAAAGAAAGGCGTTCTTGATTCTCCATATTGCTGAATTATTCATCTCATCGGCTTTTCGACGCCATCCTGGACAATAGCTCGATCATTTGGAAATGTATCTGTGACATATTCCATTGGTCTGTGGAAATTATGTTCAAATGAACACTGTGCATCGTTCAAAGGCTCGGAGGTAAGTACAGTTAGAATTTTTAATTTAATATAAAATAATACTTAAAGAAACTAACCCGCCAAATAACGGGCAAAATTACACGACAAAACCGTTTATCAAAACTCTGTTGAGGTGTTCAGGTCTTATAATAATGTATATGTGTCGATTAAAAGAATAAGTTTATTAACTGGTTCTTAAAATACCCGTAATTGAATATGTTTAACATGAATAATTTAATATTAGTTGGCTCTTAATTCGACGCTACAGTTTTGGGATTTGTGGTATGGATGGTTAAAGCCATTTGTATCGTGTTTATTGAGTTTGTCTTCTTAAATTATGTAAGTTATATATGTACCACGTCGTCAGTAAGTTTATGAATGGTGTACATATCATGTAAAATGTGCCTGTTGTTGGCGGAATAGCTACTTGTTAAAGCTAAATGATTCCCTGTATACCTGTTGATATGTGTTATACTGAAAGCTACCATAAGAGCGACAGAGCCAATTTAAACTCTTTCAAATTATTTAGCATTTAATATATCCATCTCGAAGTGAGAAAAACTCATATATTTTCACTCGTTCTAAAGCTCTCGTGAAAATATGCGTTTGCTCACTTCTCGGTGAAAATAAATCCTATATTCACTCAAAACAAACAAATATCCTCTCTATATATATAACTTACATGTTTTGAGAATCCAAACTCTAGACACAATATAAACGGCTTTACTCAGCAAGGCGAAATCCCAAAACTGGAGCGCTGAATTAGAGTTACCAACTCATAATTCGTTTTACGCATATTCAATCACGGGTATTTTAAGAACCCATGAACAATCCTATACTTTTAATCATCACATATACATAGTTATATGACCTGAACACATGGACAGTATTCTGATAAAAAGTTGTGTAGTGTAATTTAGCCGTTATTTGGCGGGTTAGTTTCTTTAACTATCAAGTGCATTGTATTCTTTTCTGGTGAAATGCAAATTCAAAACTGATGCAAATGGTGTTACTGCATTAAGAGGATAATATCATTTCTTCTCTACTGGAGAAATGCATATTCAGAAATAACGCAGATGAAGAGGACTAGCTAGCTGCCATTAACTGCAGTGTGTATTTTATTTGATTTCGGGAAAATTCATATGTACATATTACGAAGAGTGTATTACTAGCTAAGTGCATTTGATTCTTTACTGGTGAAATGCAAATTCGAAAATGATGCAAATGGTGTTACAGCATGAAGAGGATAATGTCATTTATTCTCTATTGGAGAAATCGATATTCAAAAATAATGCAGATGACGAGGGCTAGCTGTCATTGACTGCAGTTTGTATTTCATTCATTCTTTCCTGGGGAAATTCATATTCGTAAATGCTGCATACGGTGTGGGTGTTATTACAATAATAGTGTTGAAACTCTGGCTGCAGTAAATATGGGACATGAAAAGAAAAGGATAAAAATGAACTTTCGTGGCTTGTTTCACGACCTGTAAACCGATTTCAGGGACATGAAGATCAATAAAAGATAGATGAAAGTGTTATAAATGGTACCGTAAATCAGTGTTTCGGCTCAGGTCATTCAATAGCAGTCAGTCAAACAAGGGCCACAACTGTAAATTATTGATGTCAAATATACCCGTTTAGCATATGAACCACATGTTGGCGGTATAAACATTGATATAAATTCAGTTTGAACTTAAAACGCTAATTTAGAGGTTGTTAAGGAGTTACAGACATAGAGAATAATCGACAGTCTCAGTGTGATACGAAAAATATGTCACGAGAACACGTTGTAATTCGGTTAAAAAACGAGTTTGAAGAACGAGTTTGTTAACCGAATTACAACGTGTTCTAGTGACATATTTGTGTATCACACCGATACCAGGATACTGTAGATTATTCTATTTATTATATACCTGATAGTGATTTTTTAAGGATATTTAACTGAAAATACCCTCCCCTCAACTTCCCAAGGTGCCCTCGCGTATGAATACATTTGGCAGATTTTGAAATGAGCCGTTGCTGATTGAAAGCAATAGCAATCTACAGTACCATTAAATACAAAAATGGTAAAAAGGTAGTTCCGGCAAAGTGATATCGTCACACCAGTGACGATATAGACTTTTGTCTGATACTAAACAAATATCACTAAGAAATCCTTATAAATCACTGATAGGTAGATAATTAAAAAAAAAAGTGCTGTTAATGTTGAAGTAAAATAACGGTCGTAATTCTAAAATTTATAAATTGATCAACGTTATTACATCAGTGCAAGATTATGTAGATATTAAGAGTAGAACCAGACATCAAAGTTTCAGCTTTATACAATGGTTATATTCATATTTACATGATCATTTCCGTGTTTTCTTATATTGATTAGTAATGCTGCCCAGTCTGTTAGAGGATGTAATAATAACCTAGCGGGAATTTCCTTCTTTACACTGTCCCCGTTAACATTGGCATGACAGAAAGTTAAGAGTGGGGTATATGGCACCCTAGAACCTGGTTTAAACATTTAGTGACTTTTATGCCACTGCCAGTAACAAGGCGTTACCCATGACGTCACATATTTTATGTTTGTGGTTTCGCTGATTTTCCTTCTTCTTTTCTCCTCTTCTTTTCCCCTTGTAATTTTTGTTGTTATGAATGCGTATTTTTGGACAATCGTGAACGCTCGGCCAATCCCGTCATTCTTCGGGATCCCGACTCGTGTGTATATCGAGCTTCAGTATGTTCAAAATCTTGACATCTTTGCCGCTAACAGCACGTGTTGATGTATAATTTGAGTTGAATGTTTATATTTTACATTGCAGATGAAGGTTTTATAACAATGCTTTCATATAAACAAACTATTGATGGAGCAATCGGCTGAATGACATTGCAAAATCCGGATGATAACTTTTATTTTGAATGCAACTTTGTTTTGGCGGGAATATAAGGCACGATGACGTTACAATATGAATACCTTCGATTTACATTCGAGTAATTCTGTGAAGCAGTATACGAGATGTTGCGATGATTTTTGGATGGATGAGTTATGTGAATGCTACATTTCCTGTCGACATATGTGTACCTTTGTTTGTATGGTGTGTTTTACGTCAATTGCAACCCGTGTAAGGTTATATATGACGGTTCTTTTTTGATGCAGATCACCCACTTTTTCTGGGTAGAACCAGTATTGTACAACTCCTGACATCCGTAAGAATCGACACTTCTTCAATTACAAGTCGAGCTCCCGGTGGGATTCGAACCCACAGCGCTGAGAGGCGAGAAGATTTACAACGCAACGTCGTTAACCCCTCGGTCACGGAGACGCTTGACTTGTATCTACTTTTGTTTATAATTTGTCCTTGTACATTTCAGAACGCATCTATCTTGCAGTGCAGATTCTAGAATCCATGGGGTTATTGGGTCTGGCTGTTTGAACATTTGCAATCTGCTGCACCAAAAACGAAACTCTGGAAAAATATATGTATGTGTTTCCTCTTCTTTCAGATAAACAAGATTTAACATATTGTGCAAACAATGTTGATTTCATTGTGAAAATTCCCACAGAAAAACGAACCAAGGTTTCATATGAGAAAAAAAAAATAGAATTTTTTTTTTAAAAAAATTAAACAATTTTTTTTTTAAAAATAATAACAAATATAAAATATCATAAAAAAAAAATCAATTCAAACAAAAAAATTAAACAAAAACAATAATAAAAAATATTTAAAATAAATAATTTTTAATTTTTTTTTTTTTTAAAAAATGCAACCCATGAACCAAGGCGTTTCAGAAAAAAATAATATATGCCTCCAGTGAGATTTGAACCCACGACCCCTGGGATTTCCAGTGTACATTACCAAATATTGAAAAAGGGCCATAACTCAAATGTTACTGGTCCGAGCTTTCGCTGATATCAACAATCTGGCCAAGTTTTGAGAAATATTGAATACAAAATGAACGCACTAGAGGGTTCACAAGGCTGAAAATGGCATTTTTCAATAAATCAAGGGCACATTACTCTGTTAGTTTTGGTCCGATATAGCTGGTTTACAAAAGTGTCCGAGCTTTCATTGATATTAACAATCTGTTAAAGTTTGGGAAACATCGGAGGAAAAATGACCATAGATGGTAATGGCGGCCATCTTGGATATCGCATTGACCTAATTCGTATAATTTTGGAATGATTTGACCTCAGAATTATCCAAGGAGAAGTTGTTTAAGGAAGAGCTAACGGACGGACGACGGACGGACAAAAAGCGGTCACAATAGCTCACTTTGAGCCTTCGGCTCAGGTGAGCTAAAAATGACCCAAATGCAATATAACCAACTACAGACCTATATCATTAACCTGTATCACCAGTAAAATAATTGAAAATAATTGAACACATCATTGTCACCAAACATGATCTCTTATACAACTTCCAGCACGATTTTCGCTCTAGGCATAGCTGTGAATCCCATCTAATAGGCTTTACTCAAGAAATATTTGATATCTTAGATAATAAGAAACAAACTGACCTTATTGTTATGGACTTCTCCAAAGCTTTTGATAAAGTTGACCACAACAGACTGATACTTAAACTTCACAGACTCGGAATCGATCCATATACCATCAAATGGATAAAATATTGTTTAACAAACAGATCTCAATTAGTCATAGCTGAAGGAAAGCAGTCTGATGAAGGTAATGTCCCCTCAGGTGTGCCCCCAAGACTGTGTCCTTAGTCCCTGTCCTGTTCTCTGTTTTATAAATGCAGTGGAAGGTACTCATATTCGAAAACAATCAATTGATTTAGCTCCTTATAAACAGCTATATGTTCATCTGGAACAAGTTAATACGAGTAGTAATTATTTTAACGGTATGCCAAGCACTATTATAGGAGTTCTACCTGTGGGAAATAAGCAGTTTGGGGATATTGTATATACACGTTTTTATCCTGAATATCACTGTCTTTCAAATGGTACAATCACGGTTTACCTATGAGTTGCGTTTTAGAATTTATTTAAAAATTATATTTTTAAAAAATTATATTTTAAAAAAACAATGAGTATATTTGGGCCAAAAAACAATGAGTATATTTGTGCCAACAAATGTGCCTATTGTTAACTAATTCAAACAAATAACAGATAAAGTTGATAATCTTAAATATGGGATTATTACAATATTTGCAGAGGCTAAGGGTCCATTTGTATTAAATAGAGTACTCGCATTTGGTAATGGTGGAGCAGAAACAAATGTGGGGTATGTGGGCGTATTATGGGAATAGGTTTATCAAGTGAACGACTAGTTGGTGACGTGTCTGTAGTGGTCTCTGTCAATGGTGTTGAAGAACCAAATTATGGTATAACGCTTCACTTCACGCAACCACGATAACTTTGATAGACCTTTAGATATTAGTGCTTGTTCTGTCATTATCTTTGTATGTAAGATTGCCAACGCTACCGCTATAAATACGGTGGCATCATTATTAATTGAATTAATTTATTTTTTTATTATTAAAAAATGAAGCAACCGACAGCACCAAGTTTATATCCTGAGTTGCCAGTGGATGACGGACAGAATGATAGATTACAAAAGATTTCAGAGATTGCACGGAAGTTAATTACAGAACGAGATATTCGTCAGTCTCTTTATAAAAAATATAAACATGGTATTAATATCACAGATGGAATTGATACCACGTTTCTATCTCCAGGGGTTATTATGGCTGGAGTTGGTTTGGCAGTGCCTGTTATGTTCCTTTGGAAATAGCAGCAATAGTATGTTGGACAATAGGTGCTTGTATTAAGTTTGCCAGACGCAGGCTTAACACAAAAGCTCAAAAACATTATGAAATAAAAACTTTGGAAGAGTGTAAGTTAAATAGTATAAAGCAGTTAATATCAAAAGCGTAGAGTGATGCACAGATATCAGAACAAGAGTTCAAGATGGTTCTGGATGAACTGGAGAGATACTATAATTTGAAACAGGACATCAAACAAACAAAAATTGAAATTAGTGAAGTTCAAAAAAAAGAACTAGTGGAGCAGGGAAGAAAGGAAGCAATGGCAACCTTACAAAAAAGTCTAAAAAGTGTGAGATTTATTTTTGTAGTAATGTGTTTGAGTATGATCCACCACCTTTGTATTTTAGGTCGGAGAATCGTTGATTTCGTGTTTATTCGTTGATTTGGGTGTATACTTTGTAACAAATCAACAAATTTGTTTTGTATTAAAAAAAATATATAATTATAAAAATTACAAAAAACACAAAATCATACTATATTTAGTCTGATTTTGGGTGTAATCTTGATAACTATTAAAAAATCTCAGAATATAACTCTAACCCAGCTTATTTCAGCACCTTGTGGTAGGAGTTTTTATATATATTGTGATTCTGGGCGTTTCTGGCTCAAACTCGAGTAAAAAACGAGAGCTTTGAGCCAGAAACCACAGAAGCACAAAATATGTTAACATAATTGTATATGAACTTGATGACTTTGGTTGGAGTCTTAATAAAACAATATTTTGATGAGAGAAAACAGGATTCCGTCAAAATTAAGCACTGTAATATGTTGTTTATTAATGTATCATGCATATATGTCTGTATCTGTATGACTCTAAATAACCTTAGATGGTATTTTAATTACGTCAATAACGATTGTCATAATTAAAGAACAATATAAGGAATACTTACATTGTCGTACATAAACATGATAAACAAACATATATAGATACTTTGTTATATATTCACGTTTTCTTTTATTATTCTTTAATACATTTTAAATATATCGTCCAGATGTATGGCTAGTTGTAAAAACAAAAAATAAGTAGTGAAAACGCTAAAATAACGATAATGGGCATGCGTGGAACGCGGGAATACGTAACAATAAAATAAAGTCATTGAAAGCGAGGATACATAACTATAAAATATATGCATGCAAAGCAAGAATACGTAACGATAAAGTAACCGCATGCAAAGCGACACTATGTAACGATAAAGTAAACACATGGAAAGCAAACTTACATAAAAATGCAGTAAAACGCACATAAAGCGATAATATGTAATGCTAAAGTAAGCACATGAAATTTCAAACTATGTAACGATAAAGTAAACGCATGTAAATCGAGAATACATTACGGTGAATTACACGCATGGAAAGTGAGAATATGTAACAATAAAATAAGCGCATGTAAAGCGAGAATACGAAACAATAAAGTAAAATGGATGGAAAGCGCGAATACGTAACAATTAAGTAAATACATGGCAAGCGAGAATACATAACCATTAAGTAAATGCACGGAAAGCGCGAATACGTATCAATAAAGTAAACACATGGAAAGCGTGAAGACGTAACAATTAAGTAAACGCATGTAAAGCAAGAATACGTAACAATTAAGTAAATGCATGTAAAGCACGAATACGTAACGATAAAGTTAACACATGGAAAGCGAAAATATATAAAGATAAAGTAAATGCAAGGAAAGCGAGAATAAATAACAATACAGTGAACGCGTGATTTTTTATCTTTTCTGCCAATTGTATGTACATACACTTATTTCCCATTAACAATGTGTGAAAACATCCATTCTAGTAAACATTGGGTCTATCCTTTTGTTGTAGTGACAATATGCGAAAAAGTCGCTTAGTTAAGGAGTTAGCTGGGACCAGCTAGAAAATGGGCTTATTATATATCAAATGAAAGGTAATTATGTGTACTAAACGATCCCACCAAAATTACTTGCACAAAGTGGTACACTTTTTTTAAAATGGCGCCTGAACACCACAACCCATAAATAACAAATTTCAGCAAAATATTAGCTACCGACTAAAATTATACGTTTCAGAGAAATGATAGCTCATTTTTCGTTAACAAATGTATATAAACATCTTCCTACGTACGTAAAATAACTGTGTATGCTATATTTCATGTTTAACTAAAAAATATTTCTTAAATATAAGGAATAAGACTATACTTAAAAATATCGAATTTTTTTTTTAAAATAGGACAATTATATTTTGTTTAATACATGTTCACGTGAAATTAATTAATCAATTCATTTTAGTTCAGTAAGAAATGTAATAAAATACGTAAGAACAGATTTACTACAAAAGAAATAATATAAAACGCATAAACTTTCTCAAATTATGAAGAAACATTCCTACTCCGATTTTATATTTTAATGCTTAAACATGTATGCTACTAATCATATGAAAGTCTTTTTCTGTTGTTGTTGCGTTAAAGTTACTGTTATACTGTTATAATATGCAATAGATTGATACTATACATGATTTCAAATATCACACACATATTTTAAAATATGTTTGGTTATCCAAAATGATTTTAAACTGTATATAAAGGGAGATAATTAATCAATGGCGTTGTACTAATCTTATTAGTTTCTTAATGGAAATATAAATTATTCACTTATTAATTAGCTGTACTCAATATTCTGTACAATACATACATAAACCATTCTGATTTTAATGTTGGAAAGATACTTTACTACTCCTTTTTTGCTGCGATCAAGACGGTTGTATAATTATATAAGTTTAAGAATGTACTATGCACAGCCGATCACTTGCGATGTTCACAACGCACACCATTTTTCCCGCAATTCAAAGTATTAATTGATTTTGTATTGTTCTTACCTTATACTTGCGTGTAAAATAGTTTAAAAAAGTGTGTCCATTACCAATGGTGGATTCTTCTTCACTAGTGTGAATCCATATCACTTGCGAAGACAAATATAGGTTTTGCAAGGTTGCTTTTCTTCGACAGGATACAGTCTACCACCGAAAATTAGGTATATGACTTTGGCTGAAAGGAGCTAGTCAATCTTCTGAATTAATTCCGTTTCTGTGCCTGTTATAGCAAACAGGAGATGACAAGAATACATTTCACACGTTATAAAGTGTGTGCTTTCAAACGAAAGATGACAAACGACAGTACCTCTTTTTTAATTCCAAGAAATAAGGAACAGTCAAGTAAAATTTCGCATGAAAATAAGCTATACATGTATTAATAACTACAATTAACTTTTAAAAGTCTACTACAAGACCAGTCTCACCAAGATACTTTTCGCTTTCGTAATTAATTTTGGAATTTATATCAAATACTTCACATGAGATTTCCTGAGATCTATGCCTTGCCGAAACATGTCCAACACTGCAGTTATTGATATGACATCTGATCAAAATATATATATTGGCCTTTTTCCAGTTCATGAGCCTAATACGATTGCGTTGTATGCTCCCATCATATATGTATACATGTCCACCATATACACGTCTATCTCTATCAAGTATTGTCAGGCAAAGACAAACATATTCAGACGATGGACCAGCAATTGATGCAGTTGCACAGCAAGTGAACTCAGGTCTAAGTCCATAGAACTCCATTCACATTGTGTTCGACTAGCAGATAGGAAGGGTATAAGGTGACGCTAGTCTAATAGATTTGCTTACATACTCTAATGTATATGCTTATTCTACATTTGAGAGTATGTTGGCTGGAAAGAGTACCACATAAGTGTTCTTGGGCTAACACCAACATATGAAGTGCTAATGTGACGTTCTTTTGTTTTTTTTGTTTTTTGACACGTTTTGACAGATTAGAGAGGTTCAAATTGAAATTGCCATATCAGGTAATATCGCCCAGGAAATCTCAAAACTTGGTGCTTACGGTTTTTTAAAGTCGGCAACATTCAAGTTCTGATTTATGTTTCTGGAAACAGTTGATGTTAACCAGCATTAGGGCGGAAAGATCTGGTGATTGGATATTACATCTCGCGACGCCGGCATGTATGCTGCCTTATTTCGTCAGCACTACGCAAGACAGTTACCTGTATACCTTTTGGAAATGCTCGTAGATATACTAGAAGACATGCAAAACATTATTTTTTACAAGACCAGTTTACCTATCGACACTGCGAAAATGGAACATTTATCGGTATCTGGAGCAACAAACGACTATTTGTGAATTTAAACGTACATTTCTTCTTGCAGTTCTTGACTGATCGGTTGCGACTCTGTTTGATCATTTTATGTAATTGGAAATAAAACAATTATCAAGGTGATGAAGGTAAATAGTGCTTCTAGCTTCAAAAATAGAGTAGCAATTAAAGATGACTCAGGCTATGACAGGGCTTTTGAAACAGGTCTTTAGCAGCCATTTTCTTAAGACCCAAAGGGACATTGTGCAGTGTGAATGAAGTTGTCGGATTAAAATGTATCTGTTTAGCAAAGCTTCCACCATGATGTGAAGGCAGTTTTAAGCTCCCTATAAGACATGCATCGACTCCAGCAACACTAAGGATGAATGCCAATAATTCAAAACAAGAGCCTGAGTTCCTTGTTAGACATGGATGGGAAATGAGTGATAACGGATTGAAACAGACGTATTTTTGGGAGAAATGGCATCAGATCTTCTCGTAACACATCCGATAACATAGTTGCAGCTGTAAACGGTCATGTTCCACAGCATCATACGTTTGCATAAGAAACAACATGTCATTCATGATCATAACCGCATTTTTTGGAAGAAATCGGATATATTGTTTTTGAAGCAGTCCGTCCGTCACTCTGTCAGCCCGTCCGTCACGACCTTGTGGACGGAACTACTCCTGAACGGTTCGAGATATTAAAAATCCGTTATTACAGAAATTTTGATTAGGTCAAAAGGTTTTCATTTAAGATAAGTCTGATACTTTTATCTCTTGTTTATGAGTCTTGCTTCCAAGAGATCACCTGTTCAGTATTTATTGACATTCACACTGGCATTTATTTAGTACTGTGTGGCGGCCGTAAAAAGACTAAAAATTAGTAGTGTTATTACTTAATGATCCTTTGGGATCATCAAGTCCAATCTTTGTGGCTTTAAAGTAGAATATCGCTTAAAATAGTGTTAGGAGGCTTGAGAGGTGTTGCACTTTACATTACCTCTCATGAACAGAATCAATACAACCGAGTCTGCTACTTGTATCTCTTGTTTGTGTTTGTTGCTTCCATCAGTAGTTATTGACCTTGACCGTCTAAGTTCACAACTCATTTATTTCTTCAAAAAAATACTTTTGGACAGAACTCCTTTCAGACCATTCGAGGTAAGAAGCTGAAAAGTTATGGGAAGCTTGTTGAAGATGAGGTTGTCACTAAAGGTCTGAAGTTTGATCTTCATCATCAAGGTCAAGGTCAGGACTTAGTGTTTTGCCTGAAAATGGCTTGTGCACGGAAATCCTTTTAGACCGCTCAAGGTAATAAGCTGAAACTGAGTATGAAGCGTGTTGAGGATGAGAGGATGTCAATGCAGTTCTGAAATGTGACCTTCACCATCAAGGTCAAGGATTGGACTTGAGGTATCATTGATATATCGAAAATACGGATGTTTTGTGATGGCTTCCATCGACTGGCTCTAGTTGAGCGGTGTAAGTGTAAATCAGACGAACACTTTTGTAACAAAGCTAACCCAAGCCCAGTATAATGATGCTATCGTAGTAGGAAAATATCAAGGAGAACTTAACATTGTCATGCATAGTGAAGTGGAAATGTAACTTAAGAACAAAACATAACACTTTAGCAATGCAAAAGATTAAAATCACAATGGAAGATGTAAAATGTATTCCTGTATACTGTAAAAAAGTTGCCATTGGTGAAAACATATGGACAAAGATATAGTTCACACATCATCAGTATAAAAAGTGAACTTAACCTCAAAAGAAGGTAAACAAGTCGAAAAGGAAATTCACAAATTTGAAACAAACAACAATTACAAGGATATATAGAAGAAAAGTATGTGACACTATAAATATAGAAGGGTTGACACCTTGGTATCGCATTGGAACAGTTTAGGAAACTTACTATCGAATATATTCCTATGGTTATTCAAAGTGCTTGAAGGATAGACTCTGATACAAGGACAGCCCGGTTAACACTCACGTCCGACGGACGAGGCTAGAGTCTTGCCTAAGGACACCGAAGTATCGCGTGGCACCAGTGAGTCTCAGACCCTTGATATCCGGATTCAGAGTTGAACGTGTTTATTCATCACATTCGACAATACAGTGTTAAGTAGAAGTTAACGAAAGGAATGGATACATTGTAACATATGCACAAACCATGGATATACGTGGAACTTCATTTAACAAAAAGACAAATAGCAGTGGTTGTTTTCTTGACAACCATGTTGGATATAATGAAAATATAGATTACAGATGAGATAATAATTAAAAGTGCTTTTTATTTGGAATTAATAGAAGATAAGTGAGTATAAAGCAAATTAAAACACATCAACAAATGTCACACGTGTTGGTATAAAAACGGTATATGCATAAAAAAAATTTTAATACAGAGTGTATCAAATATGGATTATACTATGCGTAATATGATACACAGATATATTTTAAGTGAAGCCTTAAACATGCTAATACAATCGAATTGTAACTAATACTATATCTTTATGTATCTCGTTTGCTTTAAAATAAAAATGTGTTAATACGTTGTTTTTTTAAAAGTGTTTGATTTTTCTTACAATACGTATTCAAAATCATACTTATATTTGTGTGTGAGTTAACAAATTAAATAGTTCAATACACTGATATCCATCTTAAAGTAGGCAATTCATAACGCATATAATAAAACATAGTTGAATTTAAACTTGTTAAACGCAAACAACAAATATTAAATTTAGAAACATAATAATCCTTCATAAAACTGATTTCCAGGTGTGTTTTGGTTTCACCATAACTCGTTTTAGAAACGTTTTCTTTAAATTAATGTATTTTAAAACACATGTTAGATGCAGATTGTAATCAGTAAGGCTTAATACTTCATTTGATATCAATCCACCTGTGGTTTACGATAAAAGCGAAGCTGCATATGTTTGATCATTTTTTAATTTTATTATCTCCCTTTATACATCTATTTATCGCGTCTTTTTCCAAAAATAAGTGACATATATGGAATATTTTTTCACATTTGTTTGCAAAAGATTGCTTTAGAGTTTGTTCATTCATCTCTTTGGTGATTTATGTTTAAAACAATATTTACTTTGTTTTATGAGGGTCATGTATTTTAACCGTTGATTGCCAAAAATCGTACCACTTTGCGCAAGTAATTTCAACTGATCCTTGTTGGAGAGGGTTTATACTTTCCAATGATATCATAGTTATCCATTTTCTAGGTGGTCCCAACAATTTTTAAAAAAAACGTCTATTGTCACTACAACATTTGAAACACCTTACCTACATCGTCCAGTCGTTCAGGGTCCACGAGGCTTAATTTCGTGATGAATTATTATCACTCGTATGGAGTGGTCATTGAACTCTCTGTTTAGCTAAAATTACCGAAAAGTATAGAAAAGTTTAACGAAACTCGCTAGGGACTGTTTTCAATAATCAGTATATTACACAATTCTTGTAAAATATACAGCCGCAATTTTCACTATTTATCCTCAAAGATATTCTACTCTTGATATAGGTCCCTCTAGGTTAGTTTCAAACATTTCTTTAATTTGCCGTTACTCGAATTGTAAAAAACCCGATAATAACGTATTCGTGCTTTGATTCTTCGACATTAAGGTAGATCACTTATAGTTATGGCAAGTATGTGTATGCGACATTAAACAGGTTTAAAAAAACAACATCACGATTTAACATAAAATTTATACTGTTGACATCTGCGTCATTCAGATCAACAGATAACAACTATTCAATCATTCAGAGGTGTCATTGCCTTTTTTAGTAAATTAGGTTTTTAATGAAACATATCACAAACCCTGAATAACGCAGTGGCAGGCAATGAGCGATTAATCACCTCCAGGGAACATTTTCAATATTCATGTTGGCAACATTAATGGCGACCTTTGAGTTATATTCACACCCTTAAATAATTAAATCGGACATTGCGACAGTAGACTGTAACTTATTTTGGACGTTGAGGACTTAATAATTGCAAGGTCTTGTACTAACAAATGAAATGGATTTAAGCTAACTTGTCGGCATTATTGCCTACTGGTAGGTAACCCTGCCTTCACCCCTCCTTATGTTATGCATTGCCCTTTTCATTGATATTTTTTAATATCTCATATTTCGGGTTGTGGTGCATTGCGGGACTGTACCGGGAGTGTTGGTTTGTATTGTCAGTAAACCTCCCCTGACAACACGTGAAATCGAAACGATAAAATCAAAACAGTCGTGTCAGTGATGTGGATACTATAATAAAAGTGTGTGTAGAGAAACCATGCGACATTAAACATCTTGAATCTTCAATGAGACATCGTGAATTTACATGCCGCCTTAAATGCAGATTTAAAAGCAAAGTATGCTTACTTACGGTTCACACGGTTTCAAAGATACTAAAAATATCTATCATATATATATTGTAAGAATGATAAAAAATATGCGCTGACTAAGTTTCAATAAAGGCCTTCTCATGTCGTCAGTTGATGCATATATAATATTAAACTCAGGTAACAAAGAAAAAGCAAATATGTAGAAATTAGACTTGCAAAGCTACTTGCATTACTACGACCTGGTAACAGCAACATTGTTATGTTGACTAACTACGACATGGTAACAGCAACCTTGTTATGTTGACTAACTATGACATGGTAACAGCAACCTTGTTATGTTGACTAACTATGTCATGGTAACAGCAATCTTGTTATGTTGACTAACTATGACATGGTAACTGCAACCTTGTTATGTTGACTATGACATGATAACAGTAACCTTGTTATGTTGACTAATTACGACTTGGTATCAGCAACCTTGTAATGTTGACTAATTACGACTTTATCTCTGGAACTCGGCAGCACCAATTCATATACTCCAGTTAATTCTACTGAGGATGATGTTGTTTCCTCACATATCACTCGGTGCACTACTTTCAAGGCTGGTGTAAGCGATAAGCAAAATAAACTGCCTACCATGTACTGGATTCCTAAATTACATAAAAATCCATATAAGGCTCGCTTTATTTCTAATTCTAGTGCCTGCACGACAACAAACATCTCCAAACTTTTAACTTCTTGTCTTACTGCCGTTAAAGATCACGTTAAACTATATTGTGATAAAACTTATGAAAACTCTGGGATTAATTTATTTTGGTCTATAAAAAATTCAGGAGACGTTCTTGATAAAATTTTCAATAAAGGTCAAGTTTCATCATTAAGTACCTATGACTTCTCTACACTATATACAACCTTACCACATCATCTTATTAAAGACAAGCTAATTTCTCTTATTCAAAAAACATTCGCTAGAGAAAATACTACATTTTTGGCATGTAATAATATTAAAGCGTTTTTCACTAACTGCAGTTTAGACAATTATACTATGTGGACTTGCTATGAAGTTTGTGAAGCACTCATCTTCCTATTAGATAATATTTTCGTCAGGTATGGTACCACCGTTTATAGACAAATTGTTGGTATCCCTATGGGTACGAACTGTGCACCACTCGTCGCAGATTTGTTTTTTATTTTGCTATGAAAGGGATTTCATGTTGAGTCTTTCACCAGATAACCAGGCAGATGTTATTGAAGCTTTTAATGACACCTCTCGGTATCTGGATGACATACTGAACATTGACAACCCTTTCTTTCCAACTATGGTTCATAATATTTATCCTAAAGAACTTCGGCTTAATAAAGAAAATATATCTGATAATAACGCTTCTTTCCTTGATTTAGATCTCTCGATTGAAAATGGTAAAATAATTAGCAAAATCTATGACAAGAGAGATGATTTTAATTTTGACATTGTTAATTATCCCCACTTGGATGGGGATGTTCCCCGAGCAACTTCTTATGGGGTGTATCTGTCTCAACTTATTCGTTTTTCTAGAGCTTGTACTCGAGTTGAGGACTTTAATATTCGTAATCTTTGTATAACTAAAAAGTTACTAAATCAGGGTTACCGTTACCATAAACTTCGTAAAACCTTTGCAAAATTTTATTATCGTAACCCTGATCTTCTTTCCAAATATAAATATAATTTAAGGACTCTTCTGCGACAAGGACTATCACAACCTGACTTCTATGGTGATGTGATTTATAAACTTCGTAAGATTCTTGGTCATGATCACTTTCATACTATCTTTGTTAAACTTGTTAAAAAGTTTATCAAAAGAGGTTATGACCCTATCATTTTGCAACGTACTGCATGCTTGGTGGTGGACCCTTTTACAGTTCGCCACTATGCTTTCCTCTTTAATTGTACGATGACCGGACAGGATGTGGACCCTGTGATGACGCCTACCTAAAGTTCATTGGGACGGTGGCGTTTGATGTTTGTCCATGATCTTTCTTGTCGTGCCCTTAATGGTTTATTCTCTTACTGCTCTGGCTTCTGCAAAGTCACTGAGTACCTTCATTGTGGCTTTCTAGGCTATTGTTTTTTTGTATTATATTTACACGAGCATATTTGTGTGTTTACTTATATTGCCTATTGATGCTGCCTTGTTGGTTAGAGATAAGATCATGGCGGGGATTTCTTTATTTACACTGTCCTGTTTTAATGGGATGACAGTAGGGTAAGTGTGAGGTTTGGTGCACCCTAGAACCGGTTTAAACCCCCAGTGGCCTACTTTGCCACTGACCGTTCCAAGGCGGTAGCCCTATTGTCAACCTTTCTGTGTTTGTGATGTCGTTTGCATTTTTTATTACTTTTGTCTTTTCGTTTGTCTGTTTGCGTGTTTGTTTTTGTGTTTTGTGGTTGACTGTTGTCCTTGAATGCTGCTTTCCCTGTCCGATATTTTTATTCTTTTTTGGTATCAGCAACCTTGTTATGTTGACTAATTACGACTTGGTATCAGCAACCTTGTTATGTTGACTAACTATGACATAGTAACAAACATCTGCTTATCTTTACTAAATACGACTGTGTTTCGTACAGTCTACATAGTTGACTTCGACATATTGTTGGACATATACTTATATCGAAAGCGGACATATTCTTATTTTCACTAAATATGACATAGTAACTAACTTCTACTTATTTTAACTCGCTACGACGTGTCAGCGGACATATATTTAATCAATATGACGAAGTAAATATGACAATGTAACGGACCTCAACTTATTGTATCACTAAGAGGTAGTATTCGATGCTTGGTACATTTAATAACAAGATCCGGATTTCGCGTTGTGATTTCCATAATTTATTGGTACATATAAAACAGTCCGAACAATTACACATTCATCATGTTCATAATACGCTATGAACATCCTGTTATATATATATAAATCCGTTTCGTATAGTGGTATTTAGTACTTCCATTTGTTAACTACTTAAATAGTCGCTATTATTAAATCTCTTAGGTTCACAGAGTATAATAGTATTTAGAAACGTTCAAATGTCCAAATCCTCAAATTATTAGGTAACGCTGATCATCTGTCCTACAATACTAGCTTCCATAATATAGTTTAAGTTATCCCACACCCTGTCTTAGACTGCTGGGATCCATCTTGTGGATACACGACCGACTAACTATTGAAACCGACTCTCTACTCTACTCTCCTCTCTCGACTCCGCTAGACTTTCCGTGCGATCAGTATTATACTAGAAGATTACCCAGTCTACCTTTCGGCAGTCAGTCATGACTCACATGTGGACATCGACCTGTGTAACTACAGGTTAACGCCATGGTGATTACCTCATTGTATGCATACATTACCAACAAGATATTTCGGCGAATGGTCTCCCCTTATATGGCAATACCTCTTAACTCCCAGACTTCATAGTTTCCAGAAACTTCCAGAGAAACTAAGTTTAGAGCAGGTAAACAATAACAGGTGTTCAGATGATTACCCAACAACTAACTGACAATATTAGGAAACTCGCACTGTATGATCAGTTATGATACAGATTAACAGGGGTATACTTAACTCTAATTGTGTTAGATTTATAAACTGTTGTTACGTTAAGTACAATGTCAAGGCTGTAGTGTTACATTATATTGTCCCAAACATGGTGACGGGCACCTACTTATGCTCATGCACTACTTGTACTAATTAATAACAGAATGTGGCGGATGTAAAAGTCTCCCCGACTACAAATCAGTAGTGATATTACTAACTGGTCCTTTAATATTACCAATCCCATTCGTTGTGGTGTTAAAGTATAATATCGCTTAAGCCGGTGCTAGCGGGTGTCAGAAGTATTAATGCACACTATATTACCTCTCGTGAGCAGACTCAATAAAACCGAATCTGCTACGCTCTATTCTATTTATTTTTTTCCATCCAAGGGATCCCACTTTCAGTAGTTATGGTATCAGGGATTTTCTTGTATTAACATGGTAAACCTATGAATATCTAAGACAAAGTTGTTGGTAAGCAAATATACTCAGAAACTCGTTGGGGACGGGGAAGAGTTAATACATGGACTCTGGGTAATGGTAAAAGTAATAACGCTCCAATAGTATACCCGTATAATTTATTGTTTTTAAGAACTGTGTTTTATTCACACTCACCGACACTTATATCTGCTAAAGTCAAACGTATACGCATAACGTAGTGCCTCTAGGTAGGGTTTACCTTATTATCATTTTGTCGTTAGTTAAGAAAACTAAACACATTAATGATATGTTTATGAGTAAATGCCCGTCGTGCTTTCATCAGATCCTAAGTAACAAAGTCATTATAGTATCGTTAGTTAACACATCTTTATATCCCATATTTATGGTTATAAGCTGGTCATCCTTTCTAGAGATCCTACGTTACACAAAACGCGATTATGCACACTTTGATTTTACGACACATTAGGTGTCCAAGTAATGGAATATTTATTTATTCATTCCGCCATTATGCGAACTGCTGATTTTATGTCTTGTTTATGCTTGGTTTACATGTTTATTCGAACTGAAAATTATTTCAATTGTAAATATTTCTTCAGCTGTCACCTTTTATTTGCTCTAGTGGTGCACCATGTGGCTGCACCGAACGAATACAATCTCGTATCACGACTATCTGTCTAATTTGCATTAAAATATACGGTATCACACTAATATAATCATTCAACTCTTGTCAATGTGTTTTTGGTAAATTAGGCTTTTTGATGAAATATAAAAGATAATTCCTTGAGAATCCATTAAAGCGTATACTCCAGCAAACCGAGTGTCATGATATTAATAACGAGATCTGGCATTATATACAGAGGAAAAAAAACTAGCAATTTGTTTTTAGATATACTGACATTTTGGGACGTCACGGGCTTGACCCCTACGTTCATTTATTCGTTACGTCATTAAGATGTTCGACTGTATTGATGTGTGTTTAATAAAATATTGTGTCTATGGCAGTAGTTTCTTGATTTTACAAACAAAACTGTATTATTTCAGGGTGCAACAAAAACTTGATAAACCTTTTCCCCTCAGTATACATTTATACAGATGTATTACTCCAAATGTATTGCACTTGGAGTTCTTTTAATTACATGGTTCACCTAATGTTGACTTGAAATGGAATTGTTTTTGAATGCAATAAATGAATGAATGAATGGTGTTTTACGGCACGTCGACATATAAATAGGTTATATTGTGCGCAAAACTGATGAAAGATGAAGAAATGAAGTAGTAATTAAAAATTAATGTAAATATATAAAGATAAAACTATTTACAAATAAGGGATGACATGGTAGTAATATAAACTGTATGGTAAATGAAAAATGCCCGTCAACGGGTGTATAAATAAGTAAATATATGTCAGAACATATTACAATGATTGATATAGTGATTTCTTTCAGGAAATCGAAAACAAGACTAAAATCTATAGTTTCAAACAACTCTTTCATAGTATTAACATTGTAGTACCTCTGTCGCATAGGATCAAAGTCTACACATTCCAACAAGATGTGTTTGACCGTTAACGGCACAAAGCAGCGTATACATTCTGGTAATTGCTCACCTTCAAATACGTATGAATGTGTCCTATCATGCACCGGGCTAGGAGAACTTCCTCTCGACGAATAGGTCTGCTAGAACAACGCCATTCTCCGAGTAACGGTTTAATTGAATGGAGTTTATTGTTAACTGACAAATCCCAAGCGGCCTGCCAAGAGTTACGAATATATGTATACAACTTTTAAAATCAGTATAAGGTAATTTGGCACAAAATATATGTAAACCTAATGCTGCTCTATCATTTCCACGTATTCCTACATGGCTTGGAAGCCAGCAGAAAATAATAACTTTATCAACTATAAGAGAATAGTACTTTTCTGAAAGTTGAAGTACAACCGGGTTATCATGTTTAGTATTACCCCGTGCTTGAAGAGATGAAAGGGAAAATATTGCAAAACGGTCATCATCAGATTCCTGAATATATTGTTCAATTGCCTTAAGTTCAGCTGAATAAAAGCTGCTGCAGCTACCTTATCTCCATCTTTAGAACAATCTGTGTATATATGTTGAAAGTTACTGTATTGCGATTTAATTTCATTAAATTTGATTTGAAAGACAGTAGGGTGTGTACTGAATTTGTTATTATTACAAAAATCAAAAATAATTGTTGGTGTTTCCAAAGTCCACGGTGAAATTTGTGGTACTTTGTACTTGGCAATCAAATTTAGGTCGATTTCACTGACTCTTAATTTTGTTTTAATACGAAAACCAAATGGTCAAAATGGCCTTCGGTTTTCGATCAAAAAGAGGTTCATAACTAGGATTAAAAACATTATCGAAAGTTGGGTTTGAAGGGTTAGGTTTTAATTTAATGGCATACTGAAGGGCTAATTTGTCCCGTCTATGAGACAGTGAAGGTTCATTAGCTTCAACATATAGACTTTCGGCTGGTGATGTACGAAATGTACCTAAGGCGAGTCGTAATCTTTGATTATGTATAGGATCGAGCATCTGCAAGTATGACTTGAATGCAAGGTTGAGTTTCAACTTGCGTTCATAGCCATTGCTTTTGGCGCCTCCTCTTCGCCGTCTGGCGGATAACTTACATTTTTTCTCATAAATCGAGGCTTCAAGTCGTACATGTATGCTGATCTAAGCCAGACGAACGTATTGGATGCTGAAAAAAAAAGCTATAATGCAAATAAACAGGTCGAGAAACTCTACGTAAATCTCATTATGTATAAGTTGTGGACGATTTGTTTTTCAAGCGAGTTTTTGCAAAGTTTTCTCATCAAGGAAGAAACACGATGTGACGTCACACGCACCTTCGCTTGACGGTGACTATAGATTTGCGCAAAGAGCCGATACAGTCAACCCAAATTAAACGAGATTTCCAGGGAACGAGTTGTTTCAATATATTTATTATGTATAATTGTAGACACCACTTGATTCTGTTGGAATATATTATATATACAAATCATGTTATCGTTATATCTCCTGTATAGAATGTAAAAACAACATGATTATTGCTTTATTATGTATAATTGTGTATAGCAACAACTATTTCGAAAGGTTTTTAGTGACACCACTGGATTGTTATTCAGTTGGAATACAGTATACATGTATATAGAAAACTTGTGTTATCGTTATATCTCTTTTGTATTTAAGATCGGATTTGATCAAACCTTTCATAGATTGTAGAGTTCATGGTCTAGTTTATTTTTCACTGATCGCATTTGTTAAGTCATGGTGATGTGATTTATAAACTTCGTAAGATTCTTGGTCATGATCACTTTCATACTATCTTTCTTAAACTTGTTAAAATGTTTATCAAAAGAGGTTCTGACCCTATCATTTTGCAACGTACTGCATGCTTGGTGGTGGATCCTTTTACAGTTTGCCTCTTTAATTGTACGATGACCGGACAGGCTGTGGACCCTATGATGACGCCTACCTAAAGCCCATTGGGACGGTGGCGTTTGATATTTGTCTATGATCTTTCCTGTCGTGCCCTTAATGGTTTATTCTCTTGTTGCTCTGGCTTCTGCCAAGTCATTGTGTACCTTCATTGTGGCTTTCTAGGCTATTGTTTTTTGTATTATATTTACACGAGCATATTTGTGTTTTACTTATATTGCCTATTGATGCTGCCTTGTTGGTTAGAGATTAGATCATGGCGGGGATTTCTTTATTTACACTGTCCTGTTTTAATGGGATGACAGTAGGGTAACAGTGAGGTTTGGTGCACCCTAGAACCGGTTTAAACCCCCAGTGGCCTTTGTTGCCACTGACCGTTCCAAGGCGGTAGCCATTTTGTCAACCCTTTTGTGTTTGTGATGTCGTTTGTATTTGTTATTACTTTTGCCTTCTCGTTTGTCTGTTTGTTTTTGTGTTTTGTGGTTGATTGTCGTCCTTGAATGCTGCTTTCCCTGTCCGATATTTTTATCTTTCTTTACTATGAAATCAATCAGTGTCTGTCTCAGTCAATGCTGACAGTTTTAACATGACGTCATACAAAATTGCCACATCGCTGACCCGTGTCATCCAAGTCTGATCAAAATCTATTCATTCATAACAACCTCCAGATTATCTGAGTTTTTATTCATAACATGTGTAAAGCTCCAGATTATCTGAGTTTTCATTCATAACATTTGTCAAGCTCCAGATTATCTGAGTTTTTATTCATAATGACAACTGTTTAAACGGAGTTGCGTTTTGTTAGGATGTTTATTTTTATTTGCATGCATATTTTAAAAAATGTTTTTATGTCCATTTTCAAATATATATTATGGAGTCTTAAGCCTTTTAATTTTCTCAGTAATGTTTGGTGAATTCGGGCACTGTACTTACAAAATAAGTTAATGTTTTGTTTTTAAACATGTATCTCGAACTCGACTATATTATGAAACTGCAGATGGCTGCGGCATTTTAACCTACTTCGTCCAGCTAGTTCTATTTTGTTTCTAGTTTCTTTGTTGTTTTTATCAAAATTATGGCCACTTTTACCCGTGTATTTACTTATAGTCAATTTCAATTCTTTTTTCCACCTATAAATTTGTTATTTTTATATTTAGTAAATACTAGAGTAAAGTTTCTTTACAATGTTTGGGACAGAAATAGGGAAGTTGAATCAACGGGTAGTGCCTCTTGTTAATTTATTAAAATTTGTTTTTTCCAGTAGGTCTTAGACTATTCAAGCCAGTAGAGTGATACAGGCCCTCTTTTGCATTAAGACTACTTAATACACGCGACTCTGTAAATGACATAATTGTAGACATGGAGGTCATCTTGAGTGACAGTTTGGCCATAAAACTCAAATCTGTCAGCAATTTCATAAAATAATATTCTAGTCTAGATTTGAAACACTTTAATGACAATTGATCAAAATATATTTGGAATGGATCGACCCTCTAAGAATTTTGGAGGTCGCTCAAGATCGCCAAGTTGGCTAAAACTATGTCAAATTTATGGAAATTGCAAATGTCCAGCAATCGTGCAAATATTCATACAGTCTTTCCTATCAAAGCTTGCATTCTAAGTTCTTTCAGTACTTTGATTATACTATAACGGATGTATTGTGTTATCAATCTCCCGTTTCGATTATATTGGAGTCTAATCTATTAAACGCGGAACTCATATCCATTCATTCATTTGCCTTGTCATAGAGGCTGGATGCATGAATGCCGCGAATAGTGCGTGATGATTGGACGAATATACTTAAATAAAAACGAGATATTGATTCTAAAAGAAGAAACTTTTATTTCTGTGTTGTCTCACTGTTGACTTTCAAATGATATTCCATTTATGTGCAGTATAAATAGGTAATTCCTTTTGTAAATGCTTCACTGTTGCATTTATTTTTAGATTGACGTTCATGCTTTGCTTTACTAATTATGTATTAATGTATTAAGGTCCACATAGCGTGATTTTAATAGATATAACACGAATATAGAATAATTCATAACTAGGTTATATATTAAACTGAAAAACAAACTGCATTGTGAAATAATTATCCTCAATCTATATCGATATCATGGCTTTACTGACTCAGCATGGGGTTTTAACAAACGCCATATGGTTTCCCTATTGGAGTAAATTGTAACTAATGTTATAATAACTTGTAATGCAATCCATTTGCATATGTGGCTAGTAGTAGTGATGTTATGAATAATATTTGTCGTAAATGTTATACAAATATAATCTCCGCTCGATGCTAGACTCTTCTTCATATCGTACAGCTAGATTGTTCAGTTCGGAATCGCGGAATCCGCGGCACGCAGAGAGATATATGTATCAGCCAAATGAGTCCAATGTGTACATTTTAATCAAACACTCCATGGTAAAGTAATTCATGATTACGCATATAAACACTTTACTAGCTGAATTAACCATTAACCATTACAAATCGAACAGGAAATGCAACTTTCACAGAACAAAGTCACCCCCAAAACACGCAAAAAGACAAACAAGAATAGCAATAGTAATAATAAAGGCATATGACGTTACAAACACAAAAAGGGTTGACAGTAGGGCTACCGCCTTGGAACGGTCAGTGGCAAAAAGGCCGCTGGGGGTTTAAACCAGGTTCTTGGGTGCACCAAACCTCACACTTACCCTACTGTCATCCCAATTAAACGGGACAGTGTAAATAAAGAAATCCCCGCCATGAACTATTCTCTAACCAACAAGGCAGCATTAATAGGCATATAAGTAAAACACAAAGATGCTCGTGTATATAAAAATACCAAAAAAAGACAATAGCCTAGAAAGCCGTACTGGATGACTTGGCAGAAGCCAGAGCAACAAGAGATTAAACCATTGAGGTCACGACAAGACAAGACCGCAGACAAACATCAAACGTCACCGTCCTTTTCGGCTTTAGGTAGACGTCATCACAGGGTTCACAGCCTGTCCGGTCATCGTACAATTAAAGAGAAAAGCAGAGCGGCGAACTGTAAATGGGTCCATCACCAAGCATTCAGTACCTTGCAAAATGATAGGGTCATAACCTCTTTTGATAAACCTTTTAACGAGTTTAGCAAAGATAGTATGAAATTGATCATGACCAAGAATCTTACGAAGTTTGTAAATCACATCAACATAGAAATCAAGTTGTGATAGTCCTTGTCGCAGAAGATTTCTTAAATTACTTTTATATTTGGAAAAAAGATCAGGGATACAATAATAAAATGTTGCAAAGATTTAACGAAGTTTATGCTAACGGTAGCCATGATGGAGTAGCTGTTTAGTTAAACAAAGATTACGAATATTAAAGTTCTCAACTAGAGCACAAGCTCTAGAAAAACGAATAAGTAGACCATAAGAAGTTGCTCGGGGAACATCCCCATCTAAATGGGGATAATTAACAATATCAAAATTAAAATCATCTCTATTAGTCATAGATTTTGCTAATTATTTTACCATTTTCAATAGAGAGATGTAAATCGAGAAAGAAGCGTTAATGTCAGAAATATTAGCTTTGTTAAGTTGAAGTTCTTTAGGATATATTTTATTAACCATAGTAGACAAGAAAGGGATGTCAATGCTCCATATGTCATCTAGATACAGAGAGGTATCATTAAAGGCTCCAATAACATCTGCCTGGGTATCTGGTGAAAGACTCAACATGAAGAAAATATTTTATAATAGAAAAATAAGTGATTCACAAACTTCATGGCAAGTCCACAAAGTGTAATTGTCCAAACTGCCGTTAGTAAAAATCGCTTTAATATTGTTAAATGCCTAAAATGTAGTATTTTCCCAAGCAAAAGTTGTTTGAATGATAGCAATAAGCATGTCTTTGATAAGGTTGTGAGGTAAAATGTATATAGTGTAGGAAAATCATAAGTACTTAAAGATGAAGCTTGACGTTTATTGCAATTTTATCAAGAACGTCGTCTGATTTTTTTTAGACCAAAACAAATTAATCCCAAGGTTTTCATAAGCTTTAACGCTTTTGTTTAAAGGTGACTTTTAGTCTCACAACTTCGTGACAGACGACTGCTAAGTCCGAAGTAGTTTTGTCTCAATGATCCTTTCTGTTATCAAAAGCAAATATATCGCCTTGCAAGAACATTATGTATATAATTTCACTTCCGTGACTAGCTGGGTTTTCACTAAAACTTATTCTTGCATAATTATTCAGACTAAATTATATCTGGAGATATGGGTGTGATGTCTCTTTTGGGATAAAGCTCATGGTGTAAGCAACATAGCATGTTCCCTTTTGTGAAATGAATAGAAAACACTAAATGATATATGGCGCCGACAGGAATGAACATTCAAGGCCCACTCCTCCCCATTTACATCGAGATAAAATAATGCAGTATTAGTCTAGAACCTTCTCACATGCACCACAGCAGAGTTTTAGAAAACTATATTGTAAACACTCCATTTTTTCGCTGGAAATACAATCATTGATTTCTGTCACAACGGAAGTAACACCTAAAAACCAATACAGCGATAACGTTGAAAACCATTAATGTACATGACACAAATGACAAAATAGGGTGGAATTTTCTCCTCTGCCTGGATAACCAGTGACCCTATTATTGCCGGGGCACTATTGTGTGAAGCATTAACATACTCTAAAAATGTACAAATAGTACTATTATGTGTCGAAAATAGTCCTTAAAGCTGAAGTGGAGAAATTTATTTATCCGGTTGATCTTTACCCAGATTATTTTTGTTCGAAGTTTCAAGGATTGTAGACATGTTAAAAATGTAGTTTTTTTCTTTGCTTATTCCACATTACGGTAGATATATGTGCACCGAGTTTAATTATACGACATTTAACACATGGTAAATGAAAACTGAAAAACCAATCATACTTAATTAGTAAAAATGTGTATAATAGACAATCATTCATAGTCGTCATTGTTCATTTCGTGTTGTTTTTTGTTTGTAGTAAATTAGTTTTTTATCAAACATATCATATAACCCCAGAATGACGCAGCAGTACTGAAAGATCTGTCACCTCCAGGGAATGCTTCCATTAATGCCATGCACTCAAACATTTGAAAAGGAGATTGCGACAGTAGACTGTAACTTGAATTCTCGCTTACTGCATCTTCAAACGGTCATTCTTTACCTCACAACAGGCAACACACACTGATAAACTGCATTGTTGTTTGCATCTTCAGTAAAGCGCTTTTTACAACGCGTGAATACGAAACAATAAAATAAATGCATAAGTTGTAGTCATCGTCCCACTTTATATTCTTGAGAATGCTTTAAAAAAGTGTGTCTATAAATATGCGACATTAAACATCTCGAATCTTCAATGGGACGTCATGATTTTACAGCAGCTTAATGCCGCCTTAAATGCAGATTTAAAATCAAAGTAAGCCGATTTACGCTTCACAGGTTACTCATCGTATATGTAATGTAAGAATGATAAACATTGCCCACTGATTTAGTTTCGATACAGGTCTATCTCACGTCAACAGATGATGTCATTTATATATACTGAATCCATCTAACACACTTAAAAACCAGCATCAACTTTGAGTTCAATTGCATTGATCTACTTATATGTAATTGTAAATTATAAAGCTAATTATTTTAACCAACTACGACATGGTAACGTACATCTACTTATATTGACCAACTATGACATGGTAACGGACATCTACTTATATTACTTATATTGACCGACTACGACATGGTAACAGCCATCTACTTATATTGACCAACTAAGTCATGGTAACGGACATCTACTTATATTGATCAACTAAGACATGGTAACAGCCATCTACTTATATTGACTAACTACCACATGGTAATGGACATCTACTAATGTTGACGAACTACGACATGGTAATGGAAATCTACTAATGTTGACCAACTATGACATGGTAACAGCCATCTACTTATATTGACCAGCTACGACATGGTAATGGACATCTACTTATATTGACCAACTACGACATGGTAACAGCCATCTACTTATATTGACCACCTATGACATGGGAATGGACATCTACTATTGTTGACAAACCATGACGTGGTAATGGACATCTACAAATGTTGACCAACTGCGACATGGTAATGGACATCTACTGATGTTTACCAACTACCACATGGTAATGGACATCTACTTATATTGACCAACTACGACATGGTAACGGGCATCTGCTAATGTTGACCAACTATGACATGGTAACGGACATCTACTGATGCTTACCAACTACGACATGGTAATGGACATCTACTGCTTTTGGCCAACTACGACATGGTAATGGACATCTACTAATGTTGACCAACTACGACATGGTAATGGAGATATACTAATGTTGACCAACTACGACAGAGTAATGGAGAACTACTAATATTTACCAACTACGACATGGAAACGGACATCTACTTATACTGACCATCTAACGACATATATATACCCTTTAGGTATATATATATATATATATATCAATCACCGAAGAGTATTAAACTTATAAACAACATGAAAGTCGAGTCAAAAATATCATGTTCCCGTTATTTAACAAAACGAACACATTAATGACATATTTATGAGTAAAAGCCGTCATGCTTTCATAGATCCTAAGTAACAAAATAATCATAGTATAGTTAGTTACCACATCTTAAACACCCTTATCCCATATGTATGGGTATAAGCTGGTCATGCTTTCTACAGATACTACGTTACACAAAACGTGATTATGCTCCATTTGGTTTTACGACACATTAAGTGTCCCCAGTAATCATGGTAATGCAATATTTATTCTTTCAATCAGTCATTATACGTACTGCTGATTTTATGTCTTTTTTATGCTTGGTTTACAGATTTTATTCGAAGTGAAAATAATTGAAACTGTAAACATTTCTTCATCTGTCACCTTTCATTTGCTCTCGTGGTGCAACATATGCGTGTACCGAACGAATAAAAACCCGTATCACGACTATCTGCCTAATTCTCATCAAAATATAAGGTATAAGTCTTATATAATCAATCATTCAGTTATTGTCAGTGTGCTTTTGGTAAATTAGTTTTTCTGATGAAATATAAAACAATAAACCATTGAATGTCCATTAAAGCGAATAATAAATTAAACAGAGCTTCATGATGTTTGCAACGCGATCTGGCATCTACTCATAGATTACTTTCTCATGATTATTTATTTCACTTGCCGTGTTTTTAAAAACATGTTTCACCTAATTATGACTTAACATAGCAAATAAATAATATGTTGATATAATGTATGTATTTGTGTTATCTGTCGCGCGCCTCGATAAGTGTAATTCTAAAATATAATATAAAAGCTAATTTCGTCTTCAACGAGTCTTTTATGAAAAACGTTCTCGTCTTTCACCTCTGCTGGTACAAATCCCACAAGGAGCTCGAATTGCCAGGTGAGAGAGTGTCGATTCTTACGAATGGTGGCAGGTATACAATACTGGTTCTTCCCAGTAAAAATTGGGTAGTCTGCCTCTACCACAAAAAAAATCGACCGTCATCTATGGCCTTACGTGAGCTGATCATCACGTAAAACACCATTTAAACAAACAGTATTTTATAAAGTCCTATGGATTGACCACACTTATATAACATTGATCTAATCACCGATTCCAAACACAGAAGACCCTTTTATGTTTGTGAATTCCCACTCTGTACACGTATAGAGGATCTTACATTCGTGTCTGTATAATTGTATAATATTGATTTTACGAGTATTTAACTCGTTGGATAACATTATTTGATGCGAGGCTGTACCAATTTACCATCATATCAATTTTATCCAACGAGTAAATATAAATTCAATATTAATCAGGCACAAATGTCAGATGTTTTGTCACATAACTCCAAAATAGCCTCATAAGGAACATTTTTATTGTGGCTCTCTTGTAGCTGTCTATATATTACGTTGTCGGTTGATGACGTCATATGTTTGTATGATATTGTCGTATGTTCCGTACGCCACTGAACAACGGAACTGCGTCGTCGATTTCCGTAATCCGCTACAGATACAGAAACTGACGAGGCAATTCCGCTGTACAACGAGCTGAAAAAAAAGGACCAAACGATGATTCGACCTTTATTTGCATATTTATATTGACTAGTGTAATATGATAAATTCGTCATGGCTTTATTACACTCCCAAACCATAAGTTATTTGATAAAATGTATATTATATTCCACGTACCTGTTGTTTAAAATGCCTGGTGACCGAGTCTATACTAATACATAATAGCAGCGTAACTTCGCTATGATCTTCAGAACAAGGGTCTGGGGATAAACGGAAGTTTGAAATCAAGCCGGGTGACCGAGTCTGTACTAATAAATAATAGCAGCGTAACTTCGCTATGATCTTCAGAACACGGGCCTGGAGATAAACGGAAGTTTGAAATCAGGCCGGGTGACCGAATTTATACTAATAAATAATAGCAGCGTAACTTCTCTATGATCTTCAGAACAAGGGCCTGGAGATAAACGGAAGTTTGAAATCAGGCCGGGTGACCGAGTCTATACTTCTATACTAGTAGAGCGTGCAAACGCTGTAGTACAGTGTGCGAATGCGTACACTTTAAATTATTTGTTCTGCATGTCCCCTGCGGTGCTCCGTAGACTGCTGCGTTCTGTGAACGATACTTTTATATTTGCCTTCATGATTGTCTTACATAATTATGTATTATTTGTGCCAGCATGGGTTAATCTTGCTAGAAAAATAACTAGTTTAAGTTACATATCAGACTGAAAAACAACTACATTGTGAAGTTCTTAATCGTGTGTCAAGAACGACTTTAGAGTTTTTCGATGCTAAATTCTTTTACATAGCATATAACTAAAATGAATCAGCGAACACTGGTTTGTTCAGTTTGAAAAATGCAACATACATTCGCGGATTCCGCGCTAAAGTATTATGCAAAAATTCCCTATGATTATGCAAATAAAATTTCGACAAAACAAAAAAACACATCAAAGTTGATTAATACTGACTTGTATATATTGATTTCATCTCTTCATGGACCGCAGAGTAGGTAAACTTCCTGAACTCCGTAATATAATTTATTATGTGTACACGCACGAGAATAAGTTAAAAACTGTAACGTTTAATTACAACCGTTTATCGCCTTTTTGGTAATATCTGTTACAGGATTATAACCCCAGATTCGTTTTCTCTTTGGCTGTAACTGATGTGGGTTTTTTAAGTACAAGAGTTCATACATCCTGAGGTGTTTCTAAGTATATGTTTTATATAGTTTAACAATAACATATGTGTGTTTCGGTCCCTAATTTCTATGGATGGGAATTCCATTGATTACTTTTGCCTTCTTGTTTGTCTGTTTGCGTGTTTGTTTCTGTGTTTTGTGGTTGACTGTCCTCCTTGAATGCTACTTTCCCTGTCCGATCTTTTTATATTTCTTTAGAGATGTCCTTTTAATGTGATTTACTTTTATTTACACCGTTTTGTCAATTTTAGCACTGAAGACATAATAATAGCGAGGTTGCGTACACAAACAACCGATTTAATCTAACCAGTGGGCCTTATTACCCTATCGCCAAGTTGATAAACCTGTCTTCACCATTCGTTGTGTTGTGTATCGTCCTTTATATTGTACATTTAATTTGCTCTTTGTTTGTGGTGCAGTGCGGACCTATGGTGTCGCTGCATTTTGGTGCTGTGATTTCTATAGGACCATGTTTATACTTACTGCTATCTGACCACTGTTTCTTCCAAGCTCCTTCAGTGTTCAGTATTCACAACTTCAAGATAGATATATTACGACTGCTTAAGTCGAAGTAATGTTGTCTCTCTCTTGTTATAAACATTGCCGGAACATTATCATTTTACCTTCGTGACTAGCTGGCTTTCTCATTTAAATTGATGGTAGACTCATTATTCAGACTAAATACATGTCTAGATATGCTGGTGTGGTGTCTCCCTTGGGGTAGAACTCACGGTATTAGCGGTAGAATGTGTTCTCATTTGTGAATTGAAGAAAAAAGCACTATTGCGTGAAGTATGAACATACGTTAACAATGTACATATAATAGTATTGGCAGATAGAAATGAACTCATTAGAAACGTATTAATCAGCTTGTTTTTAACCTACGTTTTTTTCAAATTGGTGTTTTGGGAATGAGGTTAGTAAATGTACGCCAACTGTACGAATTGTTTGTGCTTCAGTAGGATGAAGCTTAATGTGTGAATGCATAATCATAAGAAAACGAGAGAAAGTGAGAGATGTGTATTCATTCTGGATAAACATACTCCTATTATCAGTTGTTTGCATGCACAGAAAAAATAATAATGTGCGCAGCATCGCATGGTTGACGAGACATTAAACGCCCAATTTATAAAAGGGGGTGCTGGTCGAGTAACGGAAACACTCGACTAACGCCGCCGCTTAAATAATATACTAATCGGTATGTTGTTTGGATAAGAAAAGGTTAGATTTAGAATAACAAAATCACATCGTGTGTTTATGACAGCTTCAGTAATAAGCATCATGTTCAGCCTCAGTAAGGAATGTGTAATAACTGGTTTTCACTTTTGTAGCAACGCCAAGAACCTGCAGTGTTAAATTTGAAATCACCGTATGCGTATGTAGAATGGCATCGAGCTTAAATGCATTTAAGCCTTAAATAACCCTGAAACATAACCCGCGATATCATATATTACTGTACAAACTAATTTCCATCTAAATAAGAGGTCGTTTTTGTATTAATATGAATGAGATTCCATATTGATTGTTCGCCACTTACTCAGGCAGATGCCATCGAAACCTTTAATAACACCTCTCGGTATTTAGACGATATAATAAACATTAATAACCATTTATTTTCTACTATGGTTAATAATATATATCCTAAAGAACTTCAAATCAACAACGCTAATTAGAATAAACAATAAATAGTTATGATAGTGTCGCTTCTTTGCTCAATATACATCTTTCTTATGAAAATGGAGATTAAATATGCAAAATATATCACAGTTTTTTTATTTTAATGTTGACATTGGTAATTATCCCCACTTCGCATGCTAAGACGAGGATTGTCCCCCGGGAAAATTCGTATGCGTATCTGTTTCTCAACTTAATCCTTTTTCTACAGATTGTAGTCAAGTTGAGTACTTTAGTTTCCTCAACCTTTGTATAGGTTAAAGCTGCTCAGTGCTACATTGCAATACATTTCGAAAAGCATTTGCAAACTTATTTTATCGTAACGCTTATCTGATTTTAAAATATAAAAGTAATTTAAGAACTATTCTGGGACAAGGACAACCTGACTTCCTTGTTGACTAAAAACTTCGTAATAACCTTGGTCATGATGAGTTTTATACAATCTTTATTAAACTTTTCTAAAAAGTATCAAAAGAGGCCATGACCCTATCATGTTGCAACGCACTGTATGTTACGTGTAATTGGTTAACCCATTACAGTTCGCTTTTTACGCCTTCCTCTTTGATGTTCGTCGACCAGACATATTGTGGACCCTATGATGACGTCTACCTAAATCCTGAAAGGAATGACAAAGGTTAATGCGTGTCTTCAATCGTGTCTTGTTGTACCCGTAATGGTTTATTGTCTTTTTACTCTGGATTCTGGCAAGTCATCGAGTACTTGCTTTGTGGCTGTCCATGCTTTTATTTATATTCACGTATACTTCATCAACTTTGTGTAATAGTTATATTGCCTATTATTTCGGCCTAGTTTGTAAGGGGAAATAGCAAGGCGGGGATTTCTTTATTTGCACTGGCCCGTTTTATTGTGATGACAATAGGGTAAAATTGAGGTTTGGTACACCAAGAACCTGGTTTACACATCAGCGGCCTTCGTGCCACGGACCATTCTAAGGCGGTATCCTATTGTCAACCCGTTTATGACTGTGGTGTCGCAAATCTCAATTTTGCCTGGTAATTGTAGTTTGTTTTATATGCGTGGTTTTGGTTGACTGTGTTCTGTGAAAGTTATATTTCTGTATACTTACTTGTATACTTACTGTATAGGCTCAATCATATTGCTTAGGCACATTTCAATAGAAAGGTTCAATATCTGTAAGTGTTAAATCAGACGCCTAGACCCTCATAAAGATAACAATTAAGCATGCGTATTCCTCCAGTTTTCCCCAGAGTTGATCTTGTTCCTATTTTCGTATGATGGTATCGTCAAAACTAGTTTTTAATATCCGTCTACTCTAGTTTTTGGCGTCTCTGTTTGTACAAGATACGGTGCCAGCCCTGTACATTTAAAACAAAAGTCTCATCTAAAAGTTTACACACGCACACAAACATGTTTCTTACCATAAGGTATATTACTTCTCCACATCGTATACCGTTTTAATACCTAACCTTGTTATAAATAGACTGATGGAATCCGTAACATTCGCAATGGTAATCTTATATTAAACGTTTTCTCATCGATCACATTGCAAACTATATATTGCATTTCTTGACAAGTGTTGATCTTAACGAATACATCAAGCTAGTCGTAGTTCGGGGGATGTAATATAATAAACTGAAGAACAGGACTGTCTTTATTGAGTTTCGGTTGTGGTTCTCTCACACAGCGATCAACGAAATTAACTTAATCCGCATCAAATTACATTTAACGGCATTATTACCATCGTAAAATAGTTCTTTTGCTAAACGATTATTACCCAGTTTGACTGATTAGATCCGTATCAAATTACATTTACATTTCCTAACATTACAATAAACGCAATGAACTTCTGTTGTAGTCCAGATTATCTACGATGTTGTTTTTTTAAGACAAACATCTAGAAGCTTTCTTCTGAAAAAGTTTTAGGCGGCAGCCATTTTACCGAGAATCTGGTATCGTTTCCGATTGGCTGACACAAACACACCAGACAGAACGACATGAAGATAACTCACTGTTTCATAAATTTATAAATAAAGAAAGAAAACCATTATATCGACGAACTAAATGTGGTTGGTCAAACATACTTTAATAAAAACAAATTACGGACATGTGTTTCCGGTTTCAATGTTTTCTTCTGCAAAAATGGTCAGTACGTTTATATTTAAAAGCAAGCTTCGAAGATGACCAAGACTACTCTTGGTGTCGCTTTATGCTCAGATACATCGTCATCCAAATGAAAACTTCTCCCTTGCAGCGGTAATCTAACTTACCGGTTACACGCATCACATTATATTTGATCAAATTGTCTTTGGTTCAATTATTCAAATTGGATAAGAGCGTACAGGGAAATGACTGATCAACACATTGTTTTCCATTATAGGAATAGAATAATAGAGTATTAATCTACAAAATCTTAGATCTTAACTTCGACTTTCTTGTTTATTACAATCATGATTAAAAAGACCACTAGTGCAAACATGAACCAGTTTGCTCTTCCTTGTTGTGGTCTCAATTACAATAGGTTTGACTGTATCTATATATCGTATTAGAAAAAAGTATTATATGGATATTAAATATTCTTTTCTTTGCTCATGTGTTAATAGTATTTTTAATCATACTCCGGTTTTACTCATTTGAAACAAATGTCTTTGCGGACTTCTTAGAGCAGATGCAGGAGGTTTGTCCGTAAAATACATACATTCGTATTATTTATAATTCATGTAGAAAGTATAAATGTTTCGGGAAAGTATTATTTGGTTGCTATTTACATATGCACATTAACAAATGTATTCTATTTAAATTACGTATATAGGAAATCATTCACATTTAGCGCACATAACACCATTTAAAGTCACACATTCTGAATGGGTGAAAGTCATCAAATAATTAATAAAGAAAAGTAGCAAATCCGGTTTACAAATCAAATTAAAACCTAGTCTGCCACTTTTCTCTCTTGTTTGTGTTTGTTGCTTTCAAGGAATCACATTTTCAGTAATTATTGACATTCACACTAATGTTTGTTTAGTGCTGTGTGTCGGCCGTAAAAAGTTACCCCGACTACAAAGCATCAGTAGAGTTACTATTTACTGGTCCTTTGATATCATCAAGCCCATTCTGTGTTGCTTTAAAGTAGAATATGGCTTAAGCCGGTGCTAGGAGGCGTAAAAGGTGCTGCACCTTATAATTACCTCTCATGAACAGACTCGATAAAACCGAGTCTGCTACTGTTCTCTCTTTTTTGTGTTTGTTGCTTCCAAGGGATCACCTTTTCAGTATTTATTTATAGAGTCTGTCTGTTTAATATAAATCCTCTCAAAATATGTATTTCAATCCAAAAGCATCCATGTGAATATAAATCCACAATGTCTCTTTAACTTTAATTATATACTGACCTAACAATCTCATAAAGCCGTTTTGTATACTGTTATATAATTTTCCAGACGTTTCTGTCCCAAAACATTCTATACTAGCATGCAACGGAAACATAAACATATGTTTTCAGAATTATCCATAAACATTTACATGTAACATCATAAATAATAGGCATAGGGGTAAACAGTAATACTACTTAACTGTTACATGTTAGAGCTTTACAAATATGAGAACTCACACAAAGCCTCTTTATATACTGTCATATAAATTTTTAGAAATCTCTGTCCCAGAACATTCCAAACTAGCATGCATCAGAAACATAAAAATATTTTCAGGATTATCCAGAAACGTTTACATGCAACATCATAAATAATAGTCATAGGGGTAACACTAAAGAGTAATCAACTGCATAACTGTTAAATGTTATAATTTTAATAATACGAGAATAGTTCCACGTTTCTAAACATTTCATGTAAACCCCTCGTATTGAGCATATCCGTTTAGTGTATTATAGCTAATTACGAAGTCTTTTGTTATTTACTGTCTTAATAAAACAATAAAAGCACAATTTCCAAGCCGTTTTCCTCGAGAAATATTATTATAACCAGACACTTTGGGGTCGATTAAGAACATTTTTTACAAATTGCTACAAATTGCTACCGATGGCGTCTATGCATCCAATAAGCAGCAGCATGTTAATAAGGTTACACCTTTAGGAGAGTAACAAGTATGTTAAACAAATGATGCTATATATAGAGAGTGAGATTACATTTTAGATACGCACAATGAATTGTGACATTTTGAAGAATACCTTCGGTACGCATGTTTCGTTATGCTCTAAAACTATCCAGGCTTCACCACCCGTTATGCTGTGTGCTGTCCTTTATATTGACTAGTTAACTTGTTCATTGATTCGGCTTGTGGGGTAGTGCGGGCCAACGGCGATATTGCATTTGTGTGCTGTGGTTTCTATTGGATCAGTTTTGTGTGCTGTGGTTTCTTATTGGATCAGTTTTGTGTGCTGTGGTTTCTATTGGATCAGTTTTGTGTGCTGTGGTTTCTTATTGGATCAGTTTTGTGTGCTGTGGTTTCTACTGGATCAGTTTTGTGTGCTGTGGTTTCTTATTGTATCAGTTTTGTGTGCTGTGGTTTCTTAGTGGATCGGTTTTGTGTGCTGTGATTTCTATTGGATCAGTTTTGTGTGCTATGGTTTCTATTGGATCAGTTTTGTGTGCTGTGATTTCTATTGGATCAGTTTTGTGTGCTGTGGTTTCTATTGGATCAGTTGTGTGTGCTGTGGTTTCTATTGGACTACTTTTCTCCTTTTAAAAGCTTGTTTTTTTTTAAACATTACTGTTTAAGAAACTAAACATTTTATCAACAAATTTACTGTAAATATCCTGTTATTTAGCTCGTTTTCTATACGAACGCGCAAAGACAACATCGACGTTTTACCGACACCTTAAGAAGAGTATTCAGAATATGCATACTAAATTTGTTCTAGTCCCTGCAGACAAAGCTTCCAACAATATAATTATTGTCTGACGTTTACATTATATGAATAATTTGAATGCAGAGCTAGCGAGCACTTTTGCTTATCTAACCAAAACATCTGCTGGAAAAGGACATTGTTTCCAAGCATGTGAACTTTATGGAGACTATAAAGGTTTCTGTAAATAGTAAGCAGACGAGACTCTCTACAATGTACTGGATACCCAAACTCCAAAAGAATAACTCCATACAAAGCACGTTTTATTGCGAATTCAAGTTCATGTTCCACGACCAATATATCAACACTATTGACTTCCTGACTTTCCGCGATTAAAGAACATATTATTAAGTTTTACAGTTAGACTTTTGAAAACTCAGGAATCAATCTGTTTTGGTCTATCAAAAACTCTGGAGTCCTTGATAAACTACGGTGAAAACATGTTCGAGCCTCTTCTCTAAACACCTACGACATTTCCACACTATATACCACTCTACCAAATAATCTCATCAAATATAAATTGCTTCAGCTTATGCAGACGACATTTTCTAGAGAAGTTACAACTTGTTTAGCTTGTAGTAATGTCAGGGGTTTCTTTACTAACGCCCCTATTGATAATTATAATTTGTGAACTTGCTGATGTTTGTAGCGCGTTAACTTTCCTTCTCGATAACATCGTTATAAGATACGGTAAAATTGTTTACCGCCAGGTTGTGGGTATTCTTATGGGTACTAACTGTGCGCCACTTGTCGCAGATTTGTTTTTATATTGCCTTGAAAGGGATTTTATGTTGAGTTTGTCACCTGCTAGCCAGCGTGAAGTTATTGATACATCTCGGTATCTAGATGGCATACTCAATATTGGTAATCTGTTCTTTGCTCATATGGTTACTAACATTTATCCACCAGAGCTCACGTTGAATAAATCCAACAGTTCAGATACTGAAGCAGCATTCCTCGATCTTCATCTCTCGATTTCTAATGATTTCATACATACTAAAATCTATGATAAGAGAGATGACTTCAGCTTTAACATAGTTAACTATCCACACCTGAATGGGGATGTACCTCGTACTACATCATACGGGGTTTATATCTCTCCGCTCATTCGTTTAACTAGAGCTTGTAATAATGTTATAGACTTCAATGATCGAAATCAAGTTATTACAAACTACGTAGATCTTTTCTCAAAATTCTACCGGCGCAACGAAATCCTACTGGAGAAGTACAACAGCTACGTTATTACTCGTCGCCGACTAGGAATATAACAACCCTTATTTTATGGTGATGTGGTCTATAAACTTTCCTGACCACTTCACAAAATTAATCAGGAGGTTCGGCAGAGAAGGGTACGACCCTTTAGTATTTCAACGCACTGCATGATTAGTGATTGACCCCTCTACAGTCAGTCACTACGCTGCACTTTCCCTTGCGCAATGACTGGACAACCTCTTGGGGCTCTATGATCGCACCTACTGAAACCACGACAAAGGGACGTAGATGCATGCGCTTTCGTCCCTCGTGTTTTTCTGGTCGTACTCTAGATTGGTTTTCTTTTTGGCTGCAACTGCTGACAGTGGTTGTTCAGTACAATTCTGGATACATCCTAAGATGTTTCTTATTTTGTATTTTATATAGCTTTACAACAACATCTTAGTGTTTCTTTTGTTAGTGTCTCTTCGTGCGGATTTTATTGTTAGAGAATTCCTTTTGATGGGATGTAGTTTTGTTTACACTGTCTTGTATATTTGGGCGCTGAAGACAGAATAACAGAGAGGATTTATGTACACATACAATCGATTCAAACTAACCTGTAGACATTCTTGCCTACTGACCGTTCCAAGTCGAAACATTACCTTCACCACCCCTTCTTTTGTATTTTCTCTTTTTCATTGTATTTGCTCATCTCATATCATTTTTGCATGTTTATAAATTATCTGGAAAGCTGTAAATTTTAGCGCTACACAAATATATATGTATATGTAGAATTTAAATTGTAACATATCGATATGTTATTATTCGTGGAACTACTGTTCTATGTTGTCTCCGTGAAACAAGAACATATTATCCGCAAGCTGTTTTACTCTAAAGATAGTCTGTGGAATTAGATTACTAAACAAGTTAAACAAATTGTTCCCGACGGATCCAATAAATCATAAATGACGGAAACAACGGGAAAACACCAGCGGTTGAACATAGTATGATTGCTAGCGGCAAATATCAGTTGGCGGTATTTAAACGAACGGTACCCTATAAATTATGTTTTTTTATGTCAATTAAATTAAATACTTCGCAAAAGAAGAAATGAAAGGACGGGTTACATTTCCTGATGCTTGGCTTTGTGTTAAACAGCTAGTACATGCCTTCACACTATCGATTTACATTAAATAAAAGAAAAAAATCAGTTTAGCGAATCTGAACATATTGTCAAGGGGTCACGCTATCCCTTGTGTATCTAGGCAATTTGAATATGTTTAAAGTATTGTATCATATTACTATTATGAAGCAAAGAACACTATCAAGATGATCAAGAGAAGAAAGTAGCAGACATGTTTACTTGGTGTGTTAATGAGAGTTTATATAAGATGCAAAAACGAGATATAGGGTCCTATAGAAATAAAGAAATTTAAAAAGATCGGACAGGGAAAGTAGCATTCAAGGAGGACAGTCAACCACGAAACACAAAAACAAACACGCACACAGACAACCAAGAAGTAACAATAAATGCATACGACATAACAAACACAAAAGGGTTGACAATAGGGCTACCGCCTTGGAACGGTCAGTGGCAAAGTAGGCCACTGGGTGTTTAAACCGGTTCTAGGGTGCACCAAACCTCGCACTTACCCTACTGTCATCCCATTAAAACAGGACAGTGTAAATAAAGAAATCCCCGCCATGATCTAATTTCTAGCCAACAAGGCAGCATCAATAGGCAATATAAGTAAAACACAAATATGCTCGTGTAAAAATAATACAAACAAACAATAGCCTAGAAAGCCACAATGAAGGTACTCAAAGACCTGTCAGAAGCCAGAGCAACAAGAGAATAAACCATTAAGGGCACGACAAGAAAGATCATAGACAAACATCAAACGCCACCGTCACAATGGACTTTAGGTAGGCTTCATCATAGGGTCCAGAAACCACATTGTCGAAACGAAATGGCATCGTAGGTTCGCACTGTTCTACAAACAAGAAGCAATATTTAATTAAGTATATAATGAAAAAGACTAATACTAGAGAAAGGGTGGTGAAGGGTTACCGACTTGGAACGGTCAGTAGCCAATAAGGCCTACAGGTTAGCTTGAATCGATAATATGTGTACACAATCCTCACTATTAGCCTGTCTTCATCGCCCAAATAGACAAGGATCACCTTTATCAGTATTTTGTAAACAAAACTACATCCCATCAAAAGGAATTCTCTAACAATAAAGTCCAACACCTGTCTACTTTTAAGCCATATTGATTGGACTCGATGATAACAAAAAATTAGTAATTAATAACACTCCTGATTCATAGCGGGAGGAGACATTTTATGGCCGCCACACTGCACTAAACGTAGTGTAAATGGAATATATACAATAAAGAGATCCTTCGGAAGCAATGAACACAAACAAGAGACTAAGGTAGCATATCTGGTTTAATTGAGTCTGCTCATGAGAAGTAATATACGATGCCACACACTTACGGTAAAATATTATGGTAAAAAAGTTAGTACAATTATTTTTTCCCTGATTCAGAATTTCGGTGAACTGACAATAGTCGTAAAATGTGTCTGAAGCTTGAAAGTAAATACCGTGATTAAATAAACGAGGATTTTTCAATTTAAATGCTCAACAAGTTAAAACTCTGACGTATTTTAACATGCGGCTGGTGCAGTCAAAGAGGAGAGCATAGTGGCGAACTCTAAATGGGCCGAACTAAGGCACTAAATAGACACTAAATATATATCACAGTAAATTTGCTACATTAGAACTGTGTTGTGGAACCTTTGTGAAAACTTTAACACTTAATTACATCATCCGTTCACGAATGCAGATAGTAGTTACCTTTCAGTCGTATAATGTATACGTATTCAGGAATATCGATTCTAGTGTTTTCAGAACTTATACGCATTATGCGAACCAATATGTGTTAATGTTGTTCGTGTATTTATTATAATTATAGGTGATTCCACGGAAGTTCTTATAGTCAAATGACACGCGGGATATCTTGATTTGGATAAAACCTGCTGCATTTCGTTATTTTCCGCATTTGTCCAATCATTAATATCAATTACTAGAATAGTTCAAAGTAAATTGTTTTTGCATATTACTAGTTGTTGATTGTATTACACCAATACTATATTTAAACCTATGGGAGAATACTAAATAAAACTCAAAACTCAAAATGTTATTTAATTATATGCAAAGAATTATAAAGTCAATATAACTGCATAAATCCTGATGCTAATTTAGCTTGTTACCTGTATATCTATATTTGTACATGTATTGTTGCGTGTTTATTATTGATTTGGCCTTGAAGAAAGTTAAAAATAGAATAGATGTAAACATGTTTACAATGTATATGCAAATTAGTTTATGCAAACTCATTTATAATGAAATTCAGACTATTTTGATTGGATGGTTTTAGTGGGACGGTATATAAACAGGCTAACCCTGGGATCCCAGCAGCTGAGTTGAGATTTTAGTATTCTTCAATAAAGTTAATTTTGATTTGGATGCTTTTAGAAAATATAATTGTGAGAGGATTTAATACATATTGTGCTCATTCATAATAACAGTGAAATTGGATATTTGGACTACATCGGAAATATTGGAAATGTTTAATTTAGACTTAAAGAGACACTTACTGTTTTGGATTACATAGACACTTATTGTTTTGGATTAAAGAGACACTTACCGTTTTGGATTACAGAGAGTATGATAATGTGAATTAAAGGAACATTTGATTATTGTATTTAGACTTATTCAAAAACTTGGATATTAATGAAAAACTAGATTTGTATATTCTGTAAGTGACTATTTATGTAAATAAATTTTGTTAATTATATTTTTGTGTGGCTGGTTTTGCTTCCTTTCTTGCTACATTTTACTCGTATCATAATGTAGGATACAAATATCAAGATGTGTCCATTTAAGCCTTTTATATTTATCTTTTTTTAAATTTATTTCAGTGCAGATTGTTGACGATGTGTGGTTTTATTTAGGTTATTAAAACCAGATATAATGAGTGTGTCTTTTTGGCAGGTCATAATGTCAACCTATGAAAATATTAAAACCAATATTTTCAGATCCCAATTCATAGGCCTTTAAACGGCTGTTCATCCTTCAAGATGGCCAAAATGAATTTTACGAAATTTGATAAAAACGATTGTACTGTTTATTTGCAGGTTATCAAAGCATGGGCGTCCGGACGATTGCGAGGAACACGGCCGTTACCACAGCGACCAGATTCATTTCTGGAACGTGTTGCTATGGGTGGACAGACAGAATCAAGGTCTCACACACCAGAACGGCGGACACGAAAAATCTCCGACATCAAGTAAGACATGTTGCCACAAAAGATAGAAGTGTTCCGCCAATAAGTTGTGGAGTATTAAAAAAAGTTATCACGTTGAGTATTCGCTTTACCGTGCATTTAATACTATTATACCTCACTGTAAACACTCTATGTAAAATCCCCATACACTGCCGGGTTGATATTTCGCGCTTTCACCCTCCACGCGTCATAGCGGGTGATAGCGCAAAATATAGGCCGCTAGCTTTTTGAAAAGCTCAGTTCTAAAAATAAATTTGTTCAACAACAACAACAACAATTTTTTCTTCATTATCGAGTATATTTGTATATTAGGAGTATGTGTTCGGTATAATAAAATAAATATCACATCCTCTTGAGGGTGCTATCGCCTCTGTCGACATTACATTCTCGGGTTGATAATATCCACTAACACCCTCAAGAGGATGTGATATTTACATAATGGTAGCTACCGAGTTGTAGCGGTTATCTTTGCCATGTTTGCTGCGGTGTTTGCATTGTGATTTCTTAAAAAATGTTATCCGAAAGAAAGTAAATTATATTAGAATGCGTTCTTTGTAACAAATTACGGTCAGTCTTTTGCCGCGAATCAGGGTCATGGGAGATGCATCTCTAATTGGAGGATATTACCCAGAAATACTTTCAAAACTGCATCTATAAACTATAACCTAACTATCTAAATTTAAACTTAATCCTAACCTAACTATTACTATAATCCTGAGTCAGACGCGTGCCAAACAAGAAACCTGCTGCAAAGCAGCATTATTACATTGAATGATCTAGACTGAATCAGCAAAAGATAAGAAAATAATTCTGTATGTATGCGGAGATTCAATTGGACAAATCCGTCAAGTGCAGGTCCCAAGACAACGTCACAACTGTCAGATGACGTCACAATATTGATGCGAATATTGACGTCATCACAGATCAGCAGAGTTTATGCCGTGGTGCAGAGTCGTCCATCTCTGTCTGTCCGTCCCTAACATTTTTTCTGTGGCGACTACTCTTCTAAAACTGTTAAATAGATTTTCATGAAACCTTGAAATTCAGGTCGATGTGAAATCCAAGATGGCCACCAACGCTAAAAATAGATGTTTAAGAAAAAAGTTTTTATAGCGGCTACTCCTCTGAAACTACAAGTGATACTGATCTGGGACCGTTACTGAAATGATCAGCATGATATAATGTTGGTCGTTGACGAACAAATCATTTTGGTTCGACGTCAAAAATGGCCACCAGCGGACAATATAGCTTACATAGCTTTATACAGAAAAAGCTTGTGGCGACTACTCCTCAACAACTTCTTGATGTATTTTTATTAAACTCTATAGGAATGTTGCTCTTGATATCTAGTCTTGATATCTAGTTGGTCCAAAGTAAAAAATCAAGATGGCCACCATAGCTAAAAATATTTTTTAAAAATATGACTTTGTGGCGACTACTTCTCACAATATATAAGGGTATTGATTTGGAACCTTTACCAAATTGACTGTCATGAGATATTGTTGATCCTACACAAAATTAATTTTGATTCGATATCAAACATGGCCGCTAGCGGGCTTGTGGGACTCCTCCTGAAACTACTTGATGGATTTTAATGATTTTTTACATGAATATTGCTCTTGATGTCTAGTTGATCCTGAGTAAAAAATCAGGTTCGCTGGAAGTTTAAGATGGCCACCATTCCCCTAAATATTGATTTTAAAATTAGAATTTTGTGACGACTATTTCTCAAAAAACACAAGTGGTATTGATTTTGAACCTATACCAAAATGACTGGCATGACATATAGTTTGTTCTAATCAAAGTTCATTTTGATTCAATGTCAAGCATGGCCGCCAATGGCCATTTTTGTTTACATATAGTTGTATAGGAAAAATTGACTGGCGACTGCCCTTCTGAAACTACTTCATTGATTTTCATGAAACTATTGATGTCTAGTCTTAAGTAAAGACCAGGTTGGACGACACTTCAAGATAGCTGCCATAGCTAAAAATAGTTTTTAAAAATACAATTTTTTGGTGACTACCTCTCAAAATCCATAAGGGTTATTAATTCGGAACCTTTACCAAATTGATTGGCATGACATGTAGTTGTTCCTAAACAAAATATTATTTTTGGTTCAACGTGAAATATGGCCAACAGACATCTTTGTTGTATAGGTATATATAGGAAAACTTGTGGCGACTACTCATGAAACTACTTAATTGACATGAAACTTTATTGGAAAGTTGTTCTTAATGTCTAGTTTGTCCTAAGTAAAATCAAGTTGGTCGAAACTTTAAGATGGCCACCACAGGTAAAAACAAGTTTTTTAAAGTAAAATTTGTTGGCGACTGTTGCATATAATTATTGATTTAACGATAATTTGGGGGGGGGGGATGGTGGTAAGGGGGCCGGGGGGTGTAAAAAATGAATTAAAATATGAGGAATCTGTACGTTATAATTGTACCTATTACTGGGGCTATATACAAAAATGTGGCTTAGAAAAACCTAAAGTCTTATAACGCTGGTGTTTTTTATTATGGTGTGTAAAAGGTAAAAGCAGTTGAGAGAAGGCTACAGTATGTGTTTTACATTTATAAGAGATATTAAACGAACAATATTGGATAGTTTTAGGGAACTGTGTTTAACATTTTCGGGGATCTAGGGAACAAGGTAAATACTTTTTGGGGGATCTAGGGAACATGGATAAAATACTTTTGGAGAACTTTGGAAAATACTTTTGGGGATCTAGGGAACAGTGGCCATTACTTTAGAGGATCTGGGGAACAAGGACCCCACTGGGAGGGTCTCATTCGAACAAAGCCGTAAAATACAGTGTCGGTGTGGGTACACGCTTGGCTCTTATTTTGTTTACGCCTCCCTTCGCTCGGCGTTCAGATCATCATACTGCGGTCTGATTAGTGTACACCGTGCTTCGTTCTGTTTGGTTTTACGATAACGCTTCACTGGACGCTTATCTTGCCGTAAAACGTCAAGCGCTTCAGAGACCCGGAAATATCAAACACAGATAGAAAGCTTCCCGGGCGCATGCGCTTCCGGCAAGCGTCCTCGCCTTCGGCCACACGTTCTAACAATATTAGTTAGGGCCCTTCCCTTGCTTTGCTAATGTTTGTGTGCAGAATAATGAAAAAGGTGCTACTATAAATCTGAAACTTACTTTAAAACATAAATGTGCATTCATAAAGCTGCATTGTACTGATACGTTTAAAGAGACACATGGCAATCTTGGCGTTTTTATCAGCCTCTCGATTCATTAATCCAGTATCATTTTGACTTTAAACCTGCTTGCTTACATTTAAATACAATGTTGAGTTTCAATTGTCTTCTATTCTACCATAGGTTTTAATATACGAGATTAGTGGCATGTAATCAACAGTTAGTAATACGCAAAAACACGTTGCTTTATACTATCCTTATAATTAAGAGTAATGATTAAACAAATGCAATATATGTAGAAAAACTAACGAGATACCACTTGATTTACAAAATCAATATTGCCGTGTGTCAATTTAAGCTTAACTGAATCAAAAACACATCATATAGTGCATCAAATTTAACACTTTGACTGGTAATGAAACTTCAAAGAAGAAATGATCCACAAGAGATCAAACAATCAATTAAGTAAGCGTCAAACAATTTTGTTTAACAATAACACAAACAAATAGATGCTATAGTCGAAATGATAGTTATCATCCACAAAAGGCAATATACATAAAACACGCGATCTAAACGTTCAGTAACTACAAGGACAAGTATTCAGATCACAATCCAAAAAACGCATTCAAAACAAACAGTAATAAAACCGAAGTATGCGACACAAGGCAAGAACATGTTGACAACGGGTATACCGCCTTGGAACGGTCAGTCACAAAAATACCGGTTATAAACCAGGTTATAGGGTGCACCAAACCTCACTCTTACCCTTTTGTCATCCCAATTAATCGGGACAGTGTCAATAAGGAAATCCCCGCCATGATATATCCTCCAACAAACAATGGAAAAATAATAGGCAATATAAATCAAACACAAAGATGACCATGTGTATATAATTGCAAAAAACAAACGCCTAGATAGTCACGCAGCAATTACTCAATGGCTTAGCAGAAGCCAGAGCAACAGAAAATAAATGTTAAGAGCACCACATGGAAAGACTAAGAAACTAACAATAAACTTTGCAATCCCTTTCATACAATATCATAAAAATTAGATATAAAAATCGAACAGGAAAAAGTAGCGTTCAAGGACGACTGGCAACCATAAACACACATAAGTAAAAGACAACTTTAAAGATGAATTAAAGGCGAAATAAGACACAAAAGGGTTAACAATAGGGCTACCGCATTGGAACGGTCAGTGGCAAAAAGGCCGCTGAGGTTTTTCACCAGCTTCTAGGGTGCACCAATCCTCAAACTTACCCTTGCGAAATCCCAATAAAACGGGACAGTGTAATTAAGGAAATCCCCGCCATGAACTATTATCTAACCAAGCAGGCAGCATTAATAGGCAATCTACGTAGAACACAGAATATTTGGAAAGAAGATCAGGGTTACGATAATAAAATTGTGCAAAGGTAATAAACTTTACCACCCATGTCACACTAGTTTTGTTTTCGAGCAATATCATAAAAGGTAGATATAAACGTCGAACAGAAAATGTAGCATACAAGAACCACAGTCAACCTAAACACGTACAAATACAAAGATGAATAAAACCCAATATATGACATTACATACATACAAGGGTTCACAATAGGGCTACCGCCTTGGAGCGATCAGTGGCAGAAAAGTTTCTTACCCTATTGTCATTCCAATAAAATAGGATAGTGTGACTATATTTCCACACATAGCTCGTTATCTCTATTACCTACACCGATCATGTGAGCATGCATATATACATGATCATTTCGAAGGATTGGTAGAAAACTATTATAACTACATATAAATTAACAATATACACTAGTTTTCGACAAAGCCCTTAAGTTAATGCGTTATACATATATTGTCTATTAATGCTGCCTTGCTTGTTAGAGAATAAAACCTGACGGGGATATCTTTATATATACCATGTATATGTAAGAGTTAAAACAAGCACTGATATTTGTCGATTATTGTAGTAATTTATATTTTTGTGATAATTGTAATTATGTTAATAATGTCATCATGTTATTTTCATGTTTTCAGATATTGGAAAGGTTTCGTCGTCGATCCATCCGACACGTTTTATTACCGGTGGTTAGTGTTCGTGTCGTGCGCAGTTATGTACAATGTTATATTTATAATCTCACGAAGTGTGTTCTGGGAACTGCAGGATAGCTATCTTCCGCTGTGGCTTACACTGGACTACATCAGTGACATAATATACATCATGGATATATTCGTTTCATCTCGGACAGGTTTGTATTTTATTATTATTTAGAACCAAACCAAATCGATGAGTTAAAGACTCCTTTCTAAGGGTTTATACCATACTCTTACTTATCGTTATGGGCAAATGGCAAGAACAAATATGCCGTTTCTTAAACCACCTCGTACCTTAGTCATACACGCAGATATACAAGTTGAACAAAAGAGGTAGCATTCACAGAACACATTCAACTAAACTCACAAATTGAGGCAAGCATTCAAAACAAACAAAATCACAAGAAAAAAAAATGGAAACAAAGTTTGCGACACAACCAACTAAAAGGTAGCCTATATGGGAACCTCCTTGGAACAGCTAGAGATTAAACCAGGCCTTATATTCATTAAACTGTTGAGCACAAGAATCGGACTCGACTCAAAATCTCAATTCTTTTAATTTCAAATAAAAACAATTTTAAAAGCAAATTACTATATTTTACTTACAGAAACGAGCAATTTTAAAGCTAATTTAACAGAAAATGTCTGAAAATCACAATTCTTACCCATACTTTTGTGTTGATAGAGTTTGCAAAAAAATGAGATTTTAAGTCTGAGTCCGATTCTTGTGCTCAAAAATTTGATGAATATTAAACCAGGTTCTAGGCTGCACAAATGCTTACTCTTATCTTCTTGTCTTCTCAATTCAACTGGACAGTGTACAAAAAGAAATCTCCACCAGGCTTTATCCTCTAACAAACTAGGCAGCAATCTAACAGGCAATATAACACAAAGATGATCATGTATATATGAATATAGAAACAACAACTAGAAAGCCACAAAGAAATGCAATGACTTGGCAGAAGCCAAAGCAACAAAGAATAAACCGTAAAGGTCACACGAAGACATACATTAAACGTTACCGTTACTATGGAATTTATGAATAGTAATCATTGTGTATAGTAGTAATATGTCGGGACATTGTACAATCAAAGAGGAACGCGTAGTGTAAATTGATCAAACACCTAACATGCAGTGCGTTTCAGAATGGTAGGGTCCTAATCTATTCTGATAAAGTGTGTAACACTTTTAAATTGCACTGTGTGAAGGTATACATACACAAAGAGTGAAAGAATAGTTGAAGTAACAGTAGATATGCAAAAGGAAGTGTAGCATTGAAAGAACGAAACCACCCGAAAACAAGTATTTTAAAAAAGCAAATAAATATAAATATAGTGGAGTACGTGTTCCAGTGATAAAACGTCGGGCTCCAGATTGATAGGTCGTGGGTTTGATTCACGCCGCGGCCAAGTTATTTATTTTTGAGCAAGATAATTAATTTCCATAGCTTAGTACAGGTTCTACACAGAAAGCGATCGAGAGTGATAAATATAAGTTGCAATGATTTGTTTCACAATCGATGTAAAAGAAATATGTTCAAAATAAATATAAATAGATTTGATAGCTTAGACACAAAACTCATAAACGGGTTGGCAATAAAGGTACTGCCTTCCGTGACAGATTTTACGAAAAAGTCATTGTAATTACATTATATATTGATTTTTGAAAAAATCGCGGCGTCGTCTTAGTATTTCTACACAACTTGCATTTGTTCAGTCATTAATATTAAGTATAAGAAACGTATTAAGCTCATTGTTTTCGCTTATTACTGATTTCGATGATATTGCACCAATAATATATTTAAACCTATGTTAGAATCAGGAAGAAGTATGAAAACTCAACACTTTATTTTATTATATGCAAGCAGGTTAAAAGTCAAAATGATACAGGATTATTCAGTCGAGACACTGAATTTAACGCTTGATAAAAAAATCAAGATTGCCTCTCTTTAAATAAATCTACCCTATGCATATTAATCTCAAAGTAAGTGTCACGACACTGAAGATTGCCAATCAGTGAAATAGAGTTTTACAAATTGGAGAAAAAAAATTAAATGTAAGATAGACAAATGTCTTGAGGAATTATAATAAGTCACTTGCTAATGTAAGTCATATTATTACATTGCCTGACGTCGTTAACGCCGATTAAGTGCCCATTATTTAATACTTAAAGAGACGATGAAATCAAAGCAAGAAAAAGTTCCAAAACACTAGTCTACCGGGAATTATTTTCTTAAGAAATTATTTCCCAATAGGAGTTATCCCTTTTCCGTCTTTCAGAAATACTGAAAAGTGGATCCCTTGGAAGCAACAAACATAAACAAGACATAAAAGTAGCAGACTCGGTTTTATTGAGTCTGTTCATGAGAGGTAACGTAAATCGCAACACCTCTCACGCCTCCTATTACCGGCTTAAGCGATATTCTACTTTAGAGCCACAAAGATTGGGCTTGATGATCCCAAAGGACCAGTAAGTAATAACACTACTGATTTACGGTCGCCACACAGCACTAACCTCGGTAAATCCTTGCAAGAAATATAAACAATATGTTTGTTTCCTTTTGCTTTTCATATTCAGCAAAGGTACACCTTTGATTTAGTTAATTTTAAAGCATGATGCAAAGGCCTTGATCTTCTATCGTTTAACCAAAGTACAAAATATTAATAATGTAGTCCTAATTTAGATCAGGATTTAAAAGTATTAAGTTAACTCTGTTCTCTGTTTCAACGTTCCACTAAACAATACAATATTTACCACATTGTAAACTCTTAGTTGTACCACAAAACACACTCTAGATACGTTCAATCAAATAGAGACAGACTGGAAATGGTCCAGCGTCGAGCTGCCCAATGGACCCAAAATGACTTTTCTAAGTACTTGAGCGTCAATGAGATGCTGGAGATGATGGGTTGGCGATCCCTAGAACAATATATCCAGCATATATACTATACAAAATAATAACAGAGTCTCGAGATACTGCCATTCAATCACTATATAGACAAATTCACACTGGAGTCAACTATTACAAATATTCATCTTTTTTTTGCTTAGGCCATAGTACAGTGGAATGCTCTACTAGCAGATGTGGTAAAGCATATCTTGAATAAGTTCAAGCATGCTGTCATCCGCATCATCCACATCAAACCATAAATACTGTAGTTTTTGTTTTTGTCCTTTTTATCTTTTTCACACTATAATTTTAACACAACTTTACCACTATTTCCTCACCTTTTCTAGCTTTTAAACAATTTATCCTGCCTACAGGCGCGCAACATGTTCGAATTTACCCGTGAGGGTGTGCAGCAGTATAGAGAGATATATGATCTACTGAGCTAAATAAATGTAACACCTGCAATGCACGTCATTTCTATAATAGACAAGATGCAAAACCGTGTAAGCTCGGGTCAATGATAAAGTGACATAGATATGACCAGTCATAAAGCTACAAAGTCATTTTAAACAAGGTTGGTGATAAAAAATAAAGCCAATACGATGGGAACTAACTTGTAAAGGTTATACAAAATCGCTCTCATTTCATTGAAAAAGAAGGTATTTTTAAAGTTACGAAATATGAATGTTTTGTGTGAGAATAACAATCGTTTGTGAACACATTTCAACGTTTGTTTAAACAATGACAGCATTGTCAATTCTTGTAAATTTGTAAATGCCAAACATTATATTTGTTCAAAGCAAGACCTTTGTATAATGAAATAAGTTGTTTTTAATATATGGGCGCTACTTCGGATACTTCGCTTAGAAAATAAGAAAATAATAGAAGAAAATTGAAAATAACGTCGTTACCTTGCATTTGTAATATCTATCGTGCTAAACGTCAGTATATTTACGAGAGGCAACGTGAGAATACTCCGTATGTATAGCAGCAGTGTTACCGTCAATCGAGATAACAATGTCGCTTAATAAACCAAACAAGGTTGGACAATCCACTGAATTATAAAACCATTCAAAACACGATGTCATGCATTAAAAACCATTAAATAAGCAATTATGGCAAACTAGTCTTTTAAACGAAAACATCAAGGAGCGACTTCAAATGAAAGCATAAAAGCTATAGAACAGGATGCCATTCTGAAACCTGGGCAATAAATGTAATTTAATCAAGTACATTCATGAATTATGCAAACACGGGTATCCGGATTTCAAATGAGGTTACGTCGTTATAGAGGGAACGGCTGAAGTTTGCATATACGTGTATGAGGAATCAGAGGATACTTTAAAACTACAGAGTCTCTATTCTAACTGGTAATAACTCATGAATATGAATGAGTCACGTTTGAAGTAGTTTCAAATCGACGAACATATATAAGCAGAATCAATGCGTAAAATTACACATTTTTATTTAGCCTCCGTACACACAGTAAATTCAAGTGTTAAACTTCAGAACACAATTTGAACACAAAATGCAACAAATATTGAACGCGTCATCGCGCTCAACGAGCGTTCTAAACGTTAACGTTGATGTTCAGTATATTAACGCTCTGTGTTCTGAAAGTGATCACTATTTGAACAATAGTGTTCAATCATTAACGTGTATGCGTTCAAATACGATGCAACAGATCTTGAACTCCTAAAACATGTTCAAATGGACGAGTGTTCAAATTTGGAACACGTCCTTAACATGTAGGTGTTCATAATTTGAACTCACTAATTGTGTGATGTTCAAATTTGAACAGGAAAGTGTTCAAGCAGCTAATTGTCGCAGACTGAAAATAAACACATGCATGCAATTCACGCAAAACATATTTTAGCATTCAACTAGGCATACAGTATGATTTTGAAAGGAATGCAACGAGTGCGCCAAAAAACAACATATGTTGCTCGCAAATTCAGAATCTGACCCATTGTTCATGTTTATCAGGTAAACACCTAGCACCAAGAGTAGCCACGTGCTTTCACGAGTATGAAGGGATGCTCTTACCATAATTTATATCACATTTTACATTAGTTTACCTTTTAAAATCGCCGAAAATATTCTACAATTCCATTTATCGGCACAGCCGCAAACGGATAAATACTGCGCCAATTTCCCATGATTCCAAGAATCGCATGGAACTCTGGCAGAAAAATTCACAAGAGATGTCCAAGAACAGCAAAGCTCGAATGTCAACTATTGTTTTGGCATGATGATTACACGCGAACTTTCAGACCAGACCTGACAGTATGCCAATCGTTCTTAATTATGTTTCGTACAAATGACCGTGTGGACCAGTAATGTTGACGTACAAATGACGGTGTGGAACTGTAATGTTGACGTAAGTTATTTGACAGTCCATAATGCACACGGACACATAATCGCCACTTAAAGCGACAGACAAATTGTCAAACAAAATACCGTCTGCATTCAGACGTTATGCGCAACTTGCACGCAATAGACAAGTTTGACATGTTAAAGGGGTTGTTGCACTATTAAATATTGATTTTTGAAAACCTCGCGGCGTCGCCTGAGTGTTTCTACACAACTTGCATTTGTTCAGTCATTAATATTAAGTATAAGAAACGTATTAAGCTCATTGTTTTCGCTTATTACTGATATTCGATGATATTGCACCAATAATATATTTAAACCAATTTTAGAATCAGGAAGAAGTATGAAAACTCAACACTTTATTTAATTATATGCAAGCAGGTTTAAAGTCAAAATGAGTACAGTAGGTCATAGCAAACTTTAAACTTTACAGTGGAATGCTCTACTAGCAGATGTGGTAATGCATATCTTGAATAAGTTCAAGCATGCTGTCATCCGCATCATCCACATCAAACCATAAATGCTGTAGTTTTTGTTTTTGTCCTTTTTATCTTTTTCACACTATAATTGTAACATAACTTTCCCACTATTTCCTCACCTTTTCTAGCTTTTAATCAATTTATCCTGGCTACAGGCGCGCAACATGTTCGAATTTACACGTGAGGGTGTGCAGCAGTATAGAGAGATATATGATCTACTGAGCTAAATAAATTTAACACATGCAATGCAAGTCATTTCTATATTAGACAAGATGCAAAACCGTGTATGCTCGGGTCAATGATAAAGTGACATAGGTATGACATGTCATAGTGCTACAAAGTCATTTTAAACAAGGTTGGTGATAAAAAAATAAAGCCAATACGATGGGAACTAACTTGTACAGGTTATAAAAAATCGCTCTCATTTCATGGAAAAGGAAGGTATTTTTGCAAGTTACAAAAATATGAATGTTTTGTGTGAGAATAACAATCGTTTGTGAACACATTTCAACGTTTTGTTTAAACAATGACAGCATTGCCAATTCTTGTAAATTTGTAAATGCCAAACATTATATTTGTTCAAAGCAAGACCTTTGTATAATGAAATAAGTTACTTTTAATATATGGGCGCTACTTCTGATACTTCGCTTAGAAAATAAGAAAATAACAGAAGAAAATTGAAAATAACGTCGTTACCTTGCATTTGTAATATCTTCAAACAATTACATCAATGTTCATATGTGTAATCTATCGTGCTAAACTTCAGTATATTTACGAGAGGCAACGTGAGAATACTCCGTATGTATAGCAGCAGTGTTACCCGTCAATCGAGATAATAACAACGCAATGTCGCTTAATAAACCAAACAAGGTTGGACAGTCCACTGAATTATAAAACCATTCAAAACACGATGTCATGCATTAAAAACCATTAAATAAGCAATTATGGCAAACTAGTCTTTTAAACGAAAACATCAAGGAGCGACTTCAAATGAAATCATAAAAGCTATAGAACAGGATGCCATTCTGAAACCTGGGCAATAAATGTAATTTAATCAAGTACATTCATGAATTATGCAAACACGGGTATCCGGATTTCAAATGAGGTTACGTCGTTATAGAGGGAACGGCTGAAGTTTGCATATACGTGTATGAGGAATCAGAGGATACTTTAAAACTACAGAGTCTCATTTTTAACTGATAATAACTCATGAATATGAATGAGTCACGTTTGAAGTAGTTTCAAATCGACGAACATATATAAGCAGAATCAATGCGTAAAATTTCACATTTTTATTTAGCCTCCGTACACACAGTAAATTCAAGTGTTAAACTTCAGAACACAATTTGAACACAAAATGCAACACATATTGAACGCGTCATCGCGCTCATCGAGCGTTCTAAACGTTAACGTTGATGTTCAGTATATTAACGCTCTGTGTTCTGAAAGTGATCACTATTTGAACAATAGTGTTCAATCATTAACGTGTATGCGTTTGAACAATAGTGTTCAATCATTAACGTGTATGCGTTCAAATACGATGCAACAGATCTTGAACTCCTAAAACATGTTCAAATGGACGAGTGTTCAAATTTGGAACACCACCTTAACATGTAGGTGTTCATAATTTGAACTCACTAATTGTGTGATGTTCAAATTTGAACAGGAAAGTGTTCAAGCAGCTAATTGTCGCAGACTGAAAATAAACACATGCATGCAATTCACGCAAAACATATTTTAGCATTCAACTAGGCATACAGTATGATTTAGGTAGACGTCACCATAGGGTCCATACCCTGTCTGCTCATCGCACAATTAAAGAGGAAATCATAGTGGCGAACGGTAAATGGATCAATCACTAACCATGCAGTGTGTTGCAAAATGATAGAGTCGTAACCTCTTTTGATAAACTTTTTCACGAAATGTATAAAGCGTGTATGAAAGTGGTTATGATTAGGCATATTAAGAAGTTACTTTAGAAGTAAAGGTTGTGACAGTCCTTTCCGCAGAAGAGTTCTTAAACAACTTTCATATTTTAAAGGTAGATCAGAGTTACAATAATAACATTGTAAAAATAATTTTCGAAGTTAATAGTAACATTAGCCCTGATAAAGTAGCTCCTTAGTTATACAAATACGAATATTAAAGTCCTAAACACGACTACAAGCTCTAGAAAAACGAATAAGTTGAGAAAAATAGACCCCAAAAGAAGTAGCTCGGGAAGCATCCCAACCTAAGAGGGAATAATTAACAATATCAAAATAAAACCAGCTTTCTTGTCACAGATGTTACTAATTATTTCGCCATTGGTAATAGAGAGATGTAAATCAAGAAAAGAAGCGACAGTATCAGAAGTATTAGCTTTGTAGAGTTGAAGTTCTTTAAGATAAATAGTATTAACCTTAATAGAAAAGAAAGCATTTTCAATGTTCAATATGTCATCCAGATACCGAGAGGTGTCATTAAAGGCCTGAGTATCTGGTTAAAGACTCAACATGAAGTCTCTTTCATAGCAATACAAGAACAAATCCGCGATAAGAGGTGCACAGTGTGTACCCAGAGGGATACCAACAATTTGTCTATAAACGATAGTTGCATACCTGACGAAATCATTATCTAATAAGAAAATGAGTGTTTCGCAAACTTCTCGGCAAGTACACATACTAGTGTAATTGTGTAAACTGCCGTTAATTAACAACGCTTTAATATTATTGCAAGCCAAGTAATGTAGTTTTTTTTTATCTAGGGGATAGGTTTGTTTGAGCTTGAAATGCTTATTGGAAACATTTCCTCGTTTCAAGCCAATAGCCTTTAAACGAGAACTACAAGGAGCGGCTTTACATGCAGCCTTGTAACTAATAGAACGTTAGAGGATGGAATTTCAAGTCATGTAAACAATCTAGATCTCCCTTTTCGCATGTTAAAACGACCGGCAAAATGCAATACATGCCCATATGTGAGTTATGTGATAAATAGAATCTAACATTCGTTCTCATTCATTATTGAATTTATCAAACTCGTTAGCCCCCTAGCCCCATAGCCCCGGGTTGATCAGAACTCAATATTCATAAACTCAATAGTACAGAGTTTTAACCATCCCAAAGATGGCATTCATATGGCTGTGGACATAGCGACATTTATACTTATTACACACCCCATGTCCAGTGGCGTCTAACAAAATTATATGCCCCAAAGAGTGAAATAAACAAAATGGAATTTAGTTGGGAGCAGCGGTTATGAAGCCTGCGCATCACAAGTAACAGCCAAAAGACTAAATTAAAAAACATATCCTATGCGTGGTTAAACAATGCCCAGAGCCTTTATCGGCCGGAGTAGTGGAACCACCGAATCGAAATTTAAGTAAGAAAACAAAAGCAATTGAAAATCTACCACCGATATCTAATATAAGTATCGGGCTCAGCGATCTCCAAAGATCGAATGAATAACTGTCGGGGAGACGTTTTACTGCCGCCACACCTCACCTTTGGAAACGGCCGAACACGATACATACAAGTCCAACATCACAAAAATAAAGTCAACCAAACACGAACATTCGAAACAAAAACAATTACAACAACTGTACAAGATGGACAAGTATAAGCAAAGTACTGGACACCACAAACACAAAAATACATATTAAGAATTTTGTCGCAAGATGACCCTAAGGGTTGGGGCTAACTCAGGAAAGAATCAATGATTGTGAATGCATTTACATAAGTTTAATGCAACTTTTAAAATATGTTAAATATAAATACAATTATCAAGAAAAACAAGCGTATACACAGATGAAATATGAAAAAGACTGTTCTATAAGAAGTTCGAAGTATTATCACAAATACTGAATGTCTGTTGACTATATATGACACGAAAGTGTTGTTAAAGTTATAACAATGTTGATGTGCACAAGAATTATGTGAAGAGTAGCATTCACAGAATACAGTCACTCCAAGTATTACAAAGCAAATGTGATTCAAAAAAGTACATCTCAAACACATTCGGTAAAAATTCACATAACAAACATATAAGGATTGACGACACTGCTACCGCCTTGGAATGGTTAGTGACAAAAGGGACCACCGGGGAGTTTAAACCGGGTGCACCAAACCTCACTCTTACCCTGTCATCATTCCTAAACAACAGGACAATGTAAATAAAAATAATCCCCGCCGAGTTAACCCCTTACATTAGAGAAAGGTGTTATAAGAAAAATAAAAAAATAAAAATGTCCATGTAAATAATATATAAAACAAATAAGTTAAACCTAAGAAGCTTATCTCATATGTACTTGATGACTCGTCCGAAGTCAGAGCATCAAGGGGAAAACCGTTAAGGGCAAGACAGAACGGAGTAAAGCATATTCATCAAACGGTTTGCCTTAAAGGAACATGATATGTTGTGTCTCGGGCTGATATTGTTTTGATAACGGCGTCGTATATTTACGAGATATAATTGCTTTATTAACAAAAGGTTTAAGGCTTTTGTTTTTATATTCATATTTAAATGATCATCTTTGGGTTATATGTATACTACATATTAAATGCTGCATACTGTGTTAGAGGATAAAACCTTTACAATGTCCTTTACAATGTCCTTTACAATGTCCTTTGCAATGTCCCATTTGTTTGAGATGACAGTAGGGTAAGATTGAGATGTGTTTCATCCAATAACCTGTTTTAAACTCCCAGTGTCCTTTTTGCTTCTATCTCTCCTAGTATTTGTTTGTTTTGTATGCGTGCGTGGTTTTGGTTGACTGTGTTCTGTAAGTGATGCATTTCCTGCTTTACTATTATATCTACTTTCATTACGAGTAATTGAATATTTGTTATACTTGTATACACAGTATTCTTTATATATCTCAACGTCGTCAATGTCGTTTTTGATTTTTTTTTATTCTTTTCTTTACACAATTGATTCAGAAACAGTAAAGAGAAAATGAAGAACATGCAGCGTCAAAAGGGTCACTAGGAGAGCTTTGCAAAATGTTATTATCGTAACCCTGATCTTCTTTCAAAACATAAAGGACTATCACAACCTGACGAGAGTAACTTCATTTACGAACGTGATTTACAAACTTCGTAAGATCTTTGGTCATGATCACTTTCATACTTTCTTTGTTAAACTTGTTAACAGGTTTATCAAAAGAGGTTATCACCCCATCATTTTGAAACGCATGTCTGCAATCTTGTTTGTCGTGCCTCAATGATTTATTCTCTTATTGCTCTGCCTTCAACCAATTCATTCAGAACCTTATTTGTGACTTTCTCGGCTATTTCTTTTTCTATTTATATAAATACGATCATCTTTGTGTTTTACTTATAATGCTTGTTAATGCTGCGTTGTTTGTTAGAGAATAGTTCATGGCGGGGATTTGTTCATTTACACTGTCCCGTTTTATTGGGATGACAGTAAGGTAAGATAGACGTGTTGAGCACTCTAGAATCTGGCCTGGAATTCACTAACCATTCTTGAGAATATGTTTAGACTTAAGCCCATGTATGCAATTTTTTCTACAAGTTAAAAGGATAAACCTTCATAACAAGCTGCTATGTACACTTATCATACATACTAATAAATAGCAGACTTCATATGAGTGTTTATCTTTAAAGGTCAGGGGAATATTTGAGAACTGAATTTGAGTACTTGAGCTCAAGTCTAAGAATAGTCTGAAGAATGGTTGGTGAATTCTAGGCCTGGTTTAAACCCATGCGGCTTTTTGTTGTCTTGACCGTTCCAAGGCGGGAACCCTATTTTCAACTCTTTTTGTGTTTGTGACGTCATACGCCTTTGTTCCTTATTAACATTGCCATTCATGTTTGTCGTTTTGCGTATTTTTGGATTTACTGTGTTCTGTGAAAGCTGCATTTCCTGTTCGACTTTTATACTTATTTTTATTAGAATATAATTGTATACACATTATATTAATACTGTTATATCTTTCTATTCAGGATACCTTGAAGACGGTCTCCTCGTCACAAATGCTGTCAAACTGAGAAAAAACTATTTAAAAGGCAAAACATTTAAAATGGACATAATCAGCATTATACCTACGGACCTATTCTATATCGTCACTGGCGTTGGTACACCGGAGTTGCGATTTAACCGAATTTTTAAATTTGGAAGACTTCTAGAATTCTTTGATAGAACTGCGACAAGGACAAATTTTACCAACATATTCCGAATTCTCAATCTTGTTCTGTATATATTGATCATTATCCATTGGAACGCTTGTGTATATTTTGCAATATCGCATGCTGTTGGTTTTGGTACCGACAGTTGGGTATACCCTGATATTAATATCCCAAAGAACCAACCGTTAACGAGAAAATACATTTACAGTTTCTATTGGTCCACGTTAACTTTAACAACCATAGGTGAAACACCCCAGCCAGAGTTAGATATCGAATATCTGTTTGTAGTTGTAGATTTCTTAATAGGAGTGCTGATATTCGCTACAATTGTGGGAAATGTCGGCTCTATGATTACAAACATGAACGCTACAAGAGCCGAGTTTCAACAAAAGATGGACGGCGTGAAGCAATACATGGAGTTCAGGAAAGTCTCAAAAGAGCTGGAACAGAGGGTAATAAAATGGTTTGACTATCTGTGGATTAATAAGCAATCTTTAAACGAAGATGGGGTGTTGTCGGCTCTACCAGATAAGTTAAAAGCCGAGATAGCAATACATGTACATCTAGATACACTGAAAAGAGTGGCCTTATTTCAGGATTGTGAACCCGGTCTGCTTGTAGAACTGGTGCTTAAATTGAAACTTCAAGTTTTTAGTCCGGTGGATTACATCTGCCGAAAGGGAGATATTGGGAAGGAAATGTACATTGTTAAACGTGGACAACTCGGAGTTGTGTCAGACGATGGTAAAACAACGTTTGCTACTTTGAGTGAGGGTAGTGTGTTTGGTGAAATAAGCATTTTGAATATTCCTGGTAATAAGAACGGAAACAGGCGAACCGCCAATATCAAAAGTACGGGATATTCGGATTTATTCTGTTTATCAAAAGATGATCTCTGGGAAGTGCTAAACCAATATCCCGATGCAAAGAAAATTCTTATTGACAAAGGGAAAAAAATACTTAAGAAGGATAATCTCCTTGATGAAGTGCTAATGCAGAAAATGGAAGAACAGCAGGAAACAACGGAGCAAAAACTGGAACGGATTGAAGGTAACGTCGACATCCTACAAACAAGATTTGCAAGGCTCCTGGCTGACTTCAATACGACGCAACAGAAGTTAAAACAACGAATTACTCGCGTGGAGAAAGCTATTCCAAAAGATGCCGATGCCATTTCCAATATGTCATATCTGGACACTTGATACTTGGAATGTAAATAAGGCCCTAAGTAAAAGAGTATGCACAAGCCGGTGCTGATAGCGCTATAATGAAACAAGGAAATAGCCATGCCTTATTATTAGTGGCGATTGCCGATAAGTGTGAGATATTCATGACAGGAAAGATTACGATCCACTAGCAGTGCCGGAGTTACATGTAACGGGTAGCGATAGCTTTATATAGCCATATATCAGAACGAGGCTGGTTGTAACTGAACAGACAGTGTAAAATAGGCACGCGTATTCGACTGGCCTTTTCTGTTAAATGTTTTTTTTACGTTGAGCAAGTTTTATATTCGACTCGCGCAATATATTGCTTCTGTTAAGTTCTTACCTCACACAGTAAAGACTCCGTTACCTCCATTGAGCACAGGGAAGCAACGGACCAGTCGAATCATTTAAAAGAAGTAATCGAGATGTTGCGAATGAATTATTTACTGAAGTCTGATTGGATAATACGAAATACGACGAAAATCAGTAAACAGAACAGCAAGTTGCTAAACGGAATAAGGCCGGTCATATTGGGTCGAGTGGACGCTTAGTTTATATTATGAATCAAACGTCCAAATTTGTCTATAGTTACGATATTTATGTAGGTATAGCGATATTTATAGAATGAATCCAGTTAATAATGCCTAGCGTTAAACGATCGACACTATATTGGCTGTTGAACGAACATGTGATAATTAAGACAACATAAATGAAACAAGGTCGGTTTGTATTATAGTAATTCATATACGAGCGTGTTTAGGAGATCGTTACTACACTATGAGCGTGTTTATGTAAGCTGGGTGAGCCGCGATAGTTACAGGCAATAAAGAAAGACTTTTGCACAAGTTTATAAATAAATCATTATGAAAAATTCTGAATCAGACAAGAATAAGTTTACCTTGAGAATGCCTACGAAGTCAGTATTCAATGTAAACTTATTCCGCTCTGATTCCGGAATCTGTGTTTAATTTGGATTTCAGATCATGGGTATACACTTTGCTTTGTTTACTTTGCATTTAGTTTATATACTAGTATTATTAAAACAAAGCAATATTGAAGAGCTTGTCTCTTTAGCTCAACACCGGAAAGTAATAAAATAAACTATTTATTGCAGAGAATACTTGCTAAGTGTTACAAATAAAAAGGACACTAGTGTTTGTCCGTCCGTTTTAGTTTATTTAGCATAACGCATTGTGATGTTGCTTGCATAGGTCATGTTACACCAAATTCCCAATACAAAATATGTAAAATTCGAGCGGTAGTGTAATTTAGAGAAATTTGTATATGTAAACATATATATACTAAACGAAAAAAGAAACACAACTCGAAAATTTCCGCTATATAATCTATATAATGCACACTAAATTCAGCGTAATATTCCAGAAAAACCCAAGACGTTTTGTAAAAAAGTGGTTGCTTCTAGTTAGAGAAATGACAAAACTATGCTATTGCAGAGGTTTTTATCACGGTACACTTTGTAACACGAAAATAATAATCACCTGCTTGAGCCAAACGCGTATTCTATCAAAAATGAAAGTTTGAAGGGATACCATTGGTGTGTTACTTGTTGTTTTCGACTTTTCCTGAAAGAAATGGTCTAATGTAGCCATATACCGTTCGATTAACAGCAGCATATTATACATACATTATATAGTGGAAATATCCGAGTGTTTTCTTTTTTCTTTTTTTCCTCTAATAAATATCATACTAGCATGGGATCCAGTTAGTCTTTGTATCCATCCAAAACGACAGTTGATATTGCTAGACGTGGTAACAGTGACTATTTAGAAGTAGGGAAGAAGCGTAGACGCAGTAATTAAAACTCACCATTTAGACCAAGGTTGTATTTGTATGTTCATGTAAATCAGTGTGTCTAAGGTTCCCTCGGTGTCTTCGTTTTAATAAAGACATTGTTCCAGTACTAGTGCTAGATTGAGTGGTGTTTTAGGGGCTATGCCATTTACATTTATCTAGTTTAAGAATATACGCTACTTGTATGTTTTATAAATGTTGCGTTTAAACTTCTAGCAATGTCAAATATAGTTTTGGACAAACATTATTCAGTTTGATTGCCATTTGTTTGTTGTTTCTTGGAAGAGGACAATCTGGGAACCCCAAAGATATCGGTATGGTATTGCATACAATGCCAACACATTGTCGTGTAATACATGTCGTAGTTTGCATATTAGACCTTAGCCTATTAAGGGCGACTACAATAGCATTTGCGACCATTGTAAACTCACAGGCTAATGACGGTTTACAATGTCCGTCTACTCATCAGTCATTTCTCCAAAACACTCCTTTGTTACATAAATGGAATGTTCTAAATTTAAAGAAAGGACAGTCCACTATACACTGAACAAAATTTCTAAGTATCAACTTTTGTATCTTAACTAATTTTGTTATTTTAAATATATTTTAGAATAGATATATGATAAGTATTTTGTTTTGTCCCATAGTTTGTAAAACATTTATTTTTTGTTTAAATTGTTACATCTTTTGAGAGTTACTCTCCATTTATATGAAAACATGAAATGTACTGATAAAACACATAACATGAGTCAAAGATCGCTTAAAGATATAAAATTCTTAAAATTGGTATGAAATAATAGAAAAAAATATAAAGGTTTCACCCATTTATCGCAGATTTTCCGTCTATAAAAAAATGAAATATAGATAATCTTAAATTACCTCCCTTTAAATTGAATATTGTTTGAAATTCAAGTAACTGTAATTCAGCGTTAACATCAAATATTTCGACAATTTCTTTTGCAAACGCATTTATAGTGGTAATGCTAGTAAAACATGATGTCAAAATAATTTTAACTGGCATATTTTAGAATTAGGAACATCGAAAGCTTCACTAATTCGAAGTACTTAATAAAATCCTATATACCTAGTTTTATAAGTGTTATAACTTATTTCTTAGAAAACACATTGACTTAAACGTTTTAAAATAAGTTCATGCAATCAGAGCATACGATTTACACTCGTTATTTTGCAGTTTAACCGTATCTCTAGGCTCAAAATACACAAAACAATGAGAATATTATTGACATATTCTTAGGTTGGTACTTAGCAATTTGGTTTAGTATACATTTATAGCGGGCTAAGGGTTAGATTAAAATCCAACGTGCTGGCAAATGGGAGATAGCTTTGCTTTAAATGGAAGTATAGAATTGCATAAATGCATTGCAGACGTTCTGACAGTTTATTCACAAGTATGTTGAATTGAAGGGTAAAACTCTCAAAGACTATGGGACAGCCATCTTTAAAAACAATATCAGAAATGGATGGCGTATGATCAAGTGAAAGGAAAAGGTATGATAAGGGGGTATTTTGGCCCGCAATATGTCCAAAATGCAAAAAAAATATTATTTACATATAATCGGTTGTGCATGTTGAAGTAAACTGATCATATTCTATTTTTAAAAAATATTTTTATTTATTTTATTTATCTAGAAGAATTAACAGGTTCCCAAAAAAATGGAATTTTTTGGTAATTTTGTTATATTTTGTGGTTTTGGACCTTTCTGGGCAAGATTTTGGTCCTAAAAATATGGAGCACACCTCCGAGCAAACACAGTTTTTTGGCTGATGATGCATCCCTATCAAGTACCTGTTTCAACAAAAAATCAGCTGTGCTCGAGGGTGCGCTCTGTATTTCCAAGACCAAAAACCGATCTAAAACTGCTGAAAATGAATAAAAATGTCATTGTTTGAAAGAAAAGAGCCAATTTTGTGCCTTATCATACCTAGTCCTTTTCAACCAATTGCATATTTTAGGCTTTAGCAATGTTGTACTATAGTGACGTGAAATATCTAATACAAGTAATTGTCTTTAATATATATTTTTATTAAACTACTAACTACTACGTTTACACTTTCACAATATACATATTAGAAACCAGAGTAAAATATGTAACTTCGAATAAATCGTCTTACACCGTGTGCCAGTTAGCTTATCTAAAAACAGTCTGACCGACCGGGACTCGCCGCTCAACCGGGACACACCAAGCAAAACCTTCAGTCTATCTTGCTCTGAACTCAATCTAATCTGAACTGCCCTCCGCCGTGGATGCTGGCTCACACCACATTTATATATCATCATAATGACCCAGATATTGACGGTCACGTGGACATGAGTATATTGCACATAACTATTGAAACTGGAAGCTGTCTAAACTAGCCTAAGAGTACAAATCTCAGCATTTTATGGTTAACAAGATACTTAACCTACTTTCCAGACTACTGAATCTTATATAAGCCTCCCTTTGTTCAGAAACAAGGTGACCCGTGGATGCCGAGTGTTACTTCGGTCATTTCATAGTTGCATCAAACAAACCTTCCCTTAGGTAAGAAGTATTTGGTCATGCTGTTACTAAAAATATAATTAATTAGCTGACTAACTTTCATGTGCGTCAGTCATGAACCTTCGGAGTAAATGGTCAACCCCAGGTCTCTGAACAAACAACGTAATTGAACTACTTCTCAGACAATGATATACAACCTGTATACAACCTTCCATTGTTCAAAGAACAAGGTAACCCCTATGTCTCAGACAATGATATGCCTGTATACAACCTTCCATTGTTCATAGAACAAGGTAACCCATATGTCTCAGACAATGATATGCCTGTATACAACCTTCCGTTGTTCACAGAACAAGGTTACCCATATGCCCAATTTGTATTAGTGTAATGTCCGACGTTTTCGTAAGTGCATTTCATTAGCCAACACTTATGATTAATTGTTGTGCCCTGGTCAGTTTGAATGGCCATACATGCTCCACACATATACTTGATCCGTATGTAGGTCAGCTATATTACAATGTCAACTATACAGTACTTGTCAGTATTTCAACACTGTTATGTGTACATATCAGAAATAACATTTATATAGCAGTATTGTGCCCTTTATATCCGAAATGTTTTGTGCAATTTTACTCAAAGAGTATGAGAGTGGACCTTTGGAAACGGCCGAACACGACACATACGAACTATTGCAGTCTCGGTTTTATTGAGACTGTTCATTAACGGTAGTGAAATATGCTAGCTACCGCTCACGCCCTCTAGCCCCGGGTTGAGCAGAATTCAATATTCATAAAATCAATAGTACATAATTTTAACCATCCCGAAGATGGCATGCATATGCCGGCGGACATTGAGATATTTTCTTCCGCCATGTCCAGCGGCAGCGGCGTATGGTCCCAGTATCTAACAAAATAATATGCCCCGAAGTCGAAGAGCGAAATAATCCAAATGGAATTTAGTTGGGAGCACCGGTTATGAAGCCTGAGTATCACAAGTAACAGCCAAAATACTAAATTAAAAAGGAGACAACATATCCTATGAGTGGTTAAACAATACTCAGAGCCTTTTATCGGCCGGAGTAGTGGAACCACCGAATCGAAAATTAAGTAAGAAAACAAAGGCAATTTAAAATGTATCACCGACAACTAAATATACGTATCGGGCTCAGCGATCTCCAAAGATCGGATGAATATACAGTCCTGATTGCAAGCGCGGGGAGACGTTTTACTGCCGCCACACTGCACAAGCAACGCCACTCTGCTATATAAAAGAGTATGAAAGTGGACCTTTGGAAACGGCCGAGCACGACAAATACGAAATATTACTGTCTCGGTTTGACTGAGACTGTTCATGAACGTTAGTGAATATGCTAGCTACCGATCACGCCCACTGGCCCCGAGTTGAGCGGAACTCAATATTCATAAAATCAATAGTACATAAGTTTAACCATCCCGAAGATGGCATGCATTTGGCGTCGGACAAAGTTGTTTTGTTTATTAGTGTCATGTACTATTATATATGGTTGATATTGCTCATGCCTAAAAGCTCATGCCTAAAATAGGTATCTGGTTGAAAACTTTACTTGACCATACCCCATTCAGTTTTGATATAAAAACAACAACTAATTGTTGCTATAAAATGAGCAAACTGAGTAATATGTGTAAATTTGCCAATATACCAGTCGTAGTCTGAACAAACGGATTCGTACATAACTGTCTCGATAAGTTGGACTATTTAGATAAAGGTTCATTAGATTTAAAATATCTTAAATGTTAAGGCTTATCATTATACACGACGCTGGTCGCCCATTTCTTGAGGACTGGATGTTAGTTCTGTGTAGTATTATGAATATAGAAATATGACTAATATGATTACGAATGAACTTTCCATTAGCATAAATTTACTATTATTCCTTTGTATGTTAAATTGTTTATTGTGTCATGTTTCATTAATCCGTATTATTCACCTACTGCGTGTTTATCGACTGTTACTAATAAAAGTAAAATGCCTAATTATTTCTCATTGAGATAAAAAGGCAAGTTTACACTATTTGACATTAAAAGTATTTGTTTGATTTTGTTTCTCAACAGAATATTGTATTTCAATTAGCCTTCGGGGCATGTATACAAGTAGGTGCTGTGAGAATCAAGCCTTCGGGCATGTATACAGGTAGCTGCCGTGAGAATCAAGCCTTCGGGGCATGTATACAGGTAGCTGCTGTGAGAATCAAGCCTTCGGGCATGTATACAGGTAGCTGCTGTGAGAATCAAGCCTTCGGGGCATGTATACAGGTAGCTGCTGTGAGAATCAAGCCTTCGGGCATGTATACAAGTAGCTGCTGTGAGAATCAAGCCTTCGGGCATGTATACAGGTAGCTGCTGTGAGAATCAAGCCTTCGGGGCATGTATACAAGTAGCTGCTGTGAGAATCAAACCTTCGGGCATGTATACAGGTAGCTGCTGTGATAATCAAGCCTTCGGGCATGTATACAGGTAGCTGCTGTGAGAATCAAGCCTTCGGGGCATGTATACAACAGGTAGCTGCTGTGAGAATCCAGCCTTAGGGGCATGTATACAGGTAGCTGCTATGAGAATCAAGCCTTCGGGCATGTATAGAGGTAGCTGCTGTGAGAATCAAGCCTTCGGGGCATGCATACAACAGGTAGCTGCTGTGAGAATCAAGCCTTCGGGTCATGTATTCAGGTAGCTGCTGTGATAATAAAGCCTTCGGGGCATGTATACAGGTAGCTGCTGCGAGAATCAAGCCTTCGGGCATGTATACAGGTTGCTGCTGTGAGAATCAAGCCTTCAGAGCATGTATACAGGTAGCTGCTGTGAGAATCAAGCCTTCGGGGTATGTATACGGGTAGCTGCTGTGAGAATCAAGCCTTCAGGCATGTATAGATGTAGCTGCTGTGAGAATCAAGCCTTCGGTGGCATGTATACACGTAGCCGCTGTGAGAATCAAGCCTTCAGGGCATGTATACAGGTAGCTGCTGTGAGAATCAAGCCTTCGGGAAATGTATACAGGTTGCTGCTGTGATAATCAAGCCTTCGGGGAATGTATACAGGTAGCTACTGTTAGAATCAAGCCTTCGGGCATGTATACATGTAGCTGCTGTGAGAATCAAGCCTTCGGGGCATGTATACAGTTAGCTGTTGTGAGAATCAAGCCTTCGGGGCATCTATACAGGTAGCTGCTGTGAGAATCAAGCCTTCGGGGCATGTATACAGGTAGCTGCTGTGGGAATCAAGCCTTCGGGAAATGTATACAGGTAGCTGCTGAGAGAATCATAGATAGTATGATGTGTACCTACACGATTCACAAGCTTTGAAATATAGTTATTTCTAAACCGATTTTCAAAAGTAAAGTAGTTTTATTTACCACTACAAATGCCAGTTCTAATGATATATAACTGATGTACGTATTATTTAAATTGCTCAAGTTACTTCAGAAAAACCTTTGGCTGAAACAAGCGCCGCAAACAATATGTTCAAAGCTAAGGATTAATAGCTCTGTGGTGGGTACAAGTATATATAACAATCGCACAGGAAAAGTAGCATTCAATGACGACAGTCAACCACAAACACACACAGAAACATAGAAGTGCATTAAAAATGAATAAAAGGCAAGATAAGACATCACAAACATCACAAACACAAAATGTTTACCAATAGAGCTACCTCCTTTGAACAGTCAGAGGCAAAAAAGCCGCTGGAGTTTTAAACCAGGTACTAGGGTTCACCAAACCTCACTCACCCTACTGTCACAACCCATAAAAGCTATGATTCTCACAGCTAGTTTACAGGATACCTATACCAGCTTTACCGGTAAATGTCGCCTAACGTTTGTATCCTCGGCAAGTAAATCCACCTCACACACTCCTAAACGGAAGACTCTGGACACTATGTATCATGTAGACGTGCGTATTTCTGCCCGATAAAGAGTAACCTAATAGTTATTGCTTTATTCGGCACTGGCTGATAAAGCAAAAGCAATATGGAATTCCTCGGCGTTTATTTCAAACGTCATTTTGTAACGTCATGAAGAAACAAATGATATGGCGACGTCCATGTTAAACGTGACCCTCTGTTTAAGAAAATGTAGCGTTGTATGTTCGTTATATAGGGAATATAGTGACAGTGCTCTTTTTATCAGTTGAAGAAGATGCATCATAAAAACGCGAAATAGCTGGACAGAGCCTTGCGATTCTAATGTTCTCTAAAATGACTTTATAAGACACTGACATTATAAGACTCTGACATTATGACATTATAAGACACTGACATTATAAGACACTGGCATAATACTCCTATATAACGAACATACTCAGCTAGACAACTGGTTGCATAAAGATATCAGCTATACATTTGTTAAAAAGTATACACAAGGCTATAGTGTTACTGAATGTTATAGACCCACGTCATAAAATTTGATATTAAACGTGTTACAAATCCTGTTGACGTGTCGTTATTCTGGTGTCGTTGAAACATATTGTAGTGAATGGATGACCATTAATTTATTTAGATTTTTTTTTATTTCATTTGAGTTAATATAATAAAGAATGTATGATCAGACTCGATATTCCGCTCCTAATGTCGCGCAATAGTGTTACGGGGAAGAACTCGTGCATATATTCCAATATAAATCTAATGACATATCAATACTGACGTTTTCTGTTACATTGAAGGTAAACGGAGCCTGTAAATGCGTATGCAATAAATGTTTTTTTCGTACGAACAGTGTAACACGAACTTTGTCTTATTATTTGATGGAGTATTTTAACTGAATTAAACGTTATACAACTCTTGTATCTGGCATATTTTCTCAACATGCCAATCTGGACAACATTAATTCTGAAAGAAATCTGGAGGTAAGTATATTTCGAGCATAAAACAAATAAAAAAGTTTTGAGAAATTTGGAAATCGTCGAACACGTTAAATACAAAATATATTGCAGTCTCGGTTTTATTGAGACTGTTCATGAACGGTAGTGAAAAGTGCTAGCTACCGTTCACGCCCTCTAGCCGCGGGTGGAGCAGAACTCAATATTAATCATGTCAATAGTACAGAAATGTAAGCCACCACGAAGATGGTATGCATATGGCGGTAAACATGGAACCTTCAATGCGGTATGTTCACGCCATTTCATGGCCGGTGGCCTATGGTCCCATACAACGTGTACAGCACAACTTCACTACCTGTCAGAACTTGCGGTGGTTCAGTAAAACAGTGATGAAATTAGAAATAAAATTAAATGGGGAGTTTACACATCTTATTAGGTTATATTTGGACAGTAACCGCAGAGGAAGGTGAGATGAACGATGAAGTTTCCCATCATACATGCCTCCGCAAGGGAGTGAACCTATGCTTACCATTCTTGAAAGAATGAAGCGGTCAAAGAATCGACTACGCATGTATATGCATTTTAATGTGTATTCATACTTTTCATTGAAATTGCATTTAAAAAATAAAATATTCATGAAACTTCCTGTTTAATATGTTGACATTTCTATCTAGACAGTGTTGCACTTGAATTATACATACACCCTTGATAAACATGTGTATTGATAAATACCCAGCTTTTGCATAAGCAAGGTCATGTGTGTATTGATTAATTCACATAACTGTCAAGTTGGTATTATTATTCAAGGATAGCACCACTGACTAGATAAAAGTGTAAACATATTAAACTGTAAGTTTCAGTTAAAATATTTACGATTATTTGAGTTATAATTATTTTACATTTTTAAACACATACGGGGGCATCCTATTTAACAGGCAGTAGTGAAACCTTTGAACTGTCCGTTTCTATGAAAACCAAGTAAACTTGTATTAACTTACTTGTTTACCAAAATGAAATCGTTGGATTGAATGTATGTATCCTTACTTTAATCTCTTTAAATAATTCAGATTTCTATGATTTACAAAACAGAAAACGTATCATTCACAGAACGCAGTAAAAATTAGTCTTGATCATCTTAAACGCTTGATTGTAAATAAACACGTCTTGAACTTTTGTGCAGAAAAACAAATTGAAACCGGAAACACTTGTCTGTAATTAGTATTAGTATTTTTATTATTATCGTATTTTTATCATACACATTTAGTTTGTCGATATAAAAATGAAGTTTGGAATTTCTGTCGTTCTGTATAATATCTTCGATAGAATGTGCGTCTGTATCAGCCAATCAGAAACGATACCAGAATCTCGGTCAAACGGCTACCGATTCAAACTTTTTTTAAAGGAGAAATTGTAGTCGTTTGTCTTGAAAACAAGCAAGCGTCGCAGATGATCTAGACTAAGTCAAAATAAACAACAATTACATGGATACATAGGAAGAAGGAATGCGACACAACAAACATAAAACAGCTGACAACAGGGCTACCGCCGAGGACATTGTGAACGGTCACTGCAAACGTGATCTTTGCTATGTTGTAAAGTGTGGCCCACAATATTTACTGACAGTAGCTAGTCTAACAAAACATAAACGATTTCACATAAATATAGTACACACCTTAACCTAAAAAAACAAGTGTTATATGTAGAGTGACGATTTTGTATTCGTCTATTTAAGTATCCCTGTTCGTGCAAAACGTTTTACTTACGTATATTATAACTTCCGGTTAATTTTTTGTTTCACAAAACGGATTGAAATCGAACCAATCAAATACATTGACCAATCACTATTTTTCCAATCAAATTAACAACCAATCAGAACTGGGATGGTTCAGGACTGTATATAAGGCAGTCAGTTATACAGGTTTGTTGTTGCTCTGAAGCTGAATAAGTCGGACGATTTTGGTAGTGATTCTGATTGCAGTAGAAAAGAGCACTTGGTAAGAACCTTCTAGTTGTAACTGTGGACAGCCTTGGGAGGTAGCATTAATAGAGCGAGCCAACATTCTCAGCAGTGAAGACTAGTAAGGCTATTTGCCACATTGTTCAATATACAGCAATTTAACCCAATCAATTTGTAATCATAGTTGCTCATTCTGTTAATTATATTGGTTGATTCGTTGTTTGTTAATAATCATTTCATTCGAGTCGTGTATTTGAATTTTTATACAATTAATGTCATATATTTTGGAAGAGAGCTGGTTTTCTTTGACACAAGTACATACTGGAAACTTAGCTTGCACTGCTCTTACTGTTCATGGTTGAAATGGTTGTTGTGAAAGAAAGGCGTTCTTGATTCTCCATATTGCTGAATTATTCATCTCATCGGCTTTTCGACGCCATCCTGGACAATAGCTCGATCATTTGGAAATGTATCTGTGACATATTCCATTGGTCTGTGGTAATTATGTTCAAATGAACACTGTGCATCGTTCAAAGGCTCGGAGGTAAGTACAGTTAGAATTTTTAATTGAATATAAAATAATACTTAAAGAAACTAACCCGCCAAATAACGGGCAAAATTACACGACAAAACCGTTTATCAAAACTCTGTTGAGGTGTTCAGGTCATATTATAATGTATATGTGCCGATTAAAAGAATAAGTTTATTAACTGGTTCTTAAAATACCCGTAATTGAATATGCGTAACATGAATAATTTAATATGAGTTGGCTCTTAATTCGACGCTACAGTTTTGGGATTTATGGTATGGATGGTTAAAGCCATTTGTATCGTGTTTATTGAGTTTGTCTTCTTAAATTATGTAAGTTATATAAGTACCACGTCGTCAGTAAGTTTATGAATGGTGTACATATCATGTAAAATGTGCCTGTTGTTGGCGGAATAGCTACTTGTTAAAGCTAAATGATTCCCTGTATCCCTGTTGATATATGTTATACTGAAAGCTACCATAAGAGCGACAGAGCCCATTTAAACTCTTTTAAATTATTTAGCATTTAATATATCCATCTCGAAGTGAAAAAAACTCAAATATTTTCACTCGTTCTAAAGCTCTCGTGAAAATATGCGTTTGCTCACTTCTCGGTGAAAATAAATCCTATATTCACTCAAAACAAACAAATATCCTCTATATATATATATAACTTACATGTTTTGAGAATCCAAACTCTAGACACAATATAAACGGCTTTACTCAGCAAGGTGAAACCCCAAAACTGGAGCGCTGAATTAGAGTTACCAACTCATAATTCGTTTTACGCATATATTCAATCACGGGTATTTTAAGAACCCATGAACAATCCTATACTTGTAATCATCACATATACATAGTTATATGACCTGAACACATGGACAGTATTCTGATAAAAAGTTGTGTAGTGTAATTTAGCCGCTATTTGGCGGGTTAGTTTCTTTAACTATCAAGTGCATTGTATTCTTTTATGGTGAAATGCAAATTCAAAACTGATGCAAATGGTGTTACTGCATAAAGAGGATAATATCATTTCTTCTCTACTGGAGAAATGCATATTCAGAAATAACGCAGATGAAGAGGACTAGCTAGCTGCCATTAACTGCAGTGTGTATTTTATTTGATTTCGGGAAAATTCATATGTACATATTACGAAGAGTGTATTACTAGCTAAGTGCATTTGAATCTTTACTGGTGAAATTCAAATTCGGAAATGATGCAAATGGTGTAACAGTATGAAGAGGATAATGTCATTTATTCTCTATTGGAGAAATCCATATTCAAAAATAATGCAGATGACGAGGGCTAGCTGTCATTGACTGCAGTTTGTATTTCATTCATTCTTTCCTGGGGAAATTCATATTCGTAAATGCTGCATACGGTGTGGGTGTTATTACAATAATAGTGTTGAAACTCTGGCTGCAGTGAATATGGGACATGAAAAGAATAGGATAAAAATGAACTTTCGTGGATTGTTTCACGATCTGTAAACCGATTTCAGGGACATGAAGATCAATAAAAGATAGATGAAAGTGTTATAAATGGTACCGTAAATCAGTGTTTCGGCTCAGGTCGTTCAATAGCAGTCAGTCAAACAAGGGCCACAACTGTAAATTATTGATGTCAAATATACCCGTTTAGCACATGAACCACATGTTGGCGGTATAAACATTGATATAAATTCAGTTTGAACTTAAAACGCTAGTTAAGCAGTTGTTAAGGAGTTACAGACATAGACAATAATCGACAGTCTCAGTGTGATACGAAAAATATGTCACGAAAACACGTTGTAATTCGGTTAAAAAACGAGTTTGAAGAACGAGTTTGTTAACCGAATTACAACGTGTTCTAGTGACATATTTTGTGTATCACACCGATACCAGGATACTGTAGATTATTCTATTTATTATATACCTGACAGTGATTTTTTAAGGATATTTAACTGAAAATACGATCCCCTCAACTTCCCAAGGTGCCCTCGCGTATGAATACATTTGGCAGATTTTGAAATGAGCCGTTGCTGATTGAAAGCAATAGCAATCTACAGTACCATTAAATACAAAAATGGTAAAAAGGTAGTTCCGGCAAAGTGATAGACTTTTGTCTGATACTAACCAAATATCACTAAGAAATCCTTATAAATCACTGATAGGTAGATAATTAAAAAAAATGTGCTGTTAATGTTGAAGTAAAATAAAGGTCGTAATTCTAAAATTTATAAATTGATCAACGTTATTACATCAGTGCAAGATTATCTAGATATTAAGAGTAGAACCAGACATCAAAGTTTCAGCTTTATACAATGGTTATATTCATATTTACATGATCATTTCCGTGTTTACTTATACTGATTAGTAATGCTGCCCAGTCTGTTAGAGGATGTAATAATAACCTAGCGGGAGTTTCCTTCTTTACACTGTCCCCGTTAACATTGGCATGCCAGAAAGTTACGAGTGGGGTATATGGCACCCTAGAACCTGGTTTAAACATTTAGTGACTTTTATGCCACTGCCAGTAACAAGGCGTTACCCATGACGTCACACATTTTATGTTTGTGGTTTCGCTGATTTTCCTTTTTCTTTTCTCCTCTTCTTTTCCCCTTGTAATTTTTGTTGTTATGAATGCGTATTTTTGAACAATCGTGAACGCTCGGCCAATCCCGTCATTCTTCGGGATCCCGACTCGTGTGTATATCGAGCTTCAGTATGTTCAAAATCTTGACATCTTTGCCGCTAACAACACGTGTTGATGTATAATTTGAGTTGAATGTTTATATTTTACATTGCAGATGAACGTTTTATAACACTGCTTTCATATAAACAAACTATTAATGGAGCAATCGGCTGAATGACATTGCAAAATCCGGATGATAACTTTCATTTTGAATGCAACTTTGTTTTGGTGGGAATATAAGGCACGATGACGTTACAATATGAAAACCTTCGATTTACATTCGAGTAATGCTGTGAAGTATACGAGATGTTGCGATTTTTGGATGGATGAGTTATGTGAATGCTACATTTCCTGTCGACACATGTGTACCTTTGTTTGTATGGTGTGTTTTACGTCAATTGCAAGCCGTGTAAGGTTATATATGACGGTTCTTTATTGATGCAGATCACCCACTTTTTCTGGGTAGAACCAGTATTGTACAACTCCTGACATCCGACACTTCCTCAATTACAAGTCGAGCTCCCGGTGGGATTCGAACCCACAGCGCTGAGAGGCGAGAAGATTTACAACGCAACGTCGTTAACCCCTCGGTCACGGAGACGCTTGACTTGTATCTACTTTTGTTTATAATTTGTCCTTGTACATTTCAGAACGCATCTATCTTGCAGTGCAGATTCTAGAATCCATGGGGTTATTGGGTCTGGCTGTTTGAACATTTGCAATCTGCTGCGCCAAAAACGAAACTCTGGAAAAATATATGTATGTGTTTCCTCTTCTTTCAGATAAACAAGATTTAACATGTTGTGCAAACAATGTTGATTTCATTGTGAAAATTCCCACAGAAAAATGAACCAAGGTTTCATATGAGAAAAAAAAAAATTAGAATTTTTTTTGGAAAAATAATAACAAATATAAAAAATCATAAAAAAACTCAATTCAAACAAAATAAATAAACAAAAATAATAATAAAAAATATTTAAAAACAATAATTTTTAAAAAAAAAAAATTAAAAAAAATGCAACCCACGAACCAAGGTGTTTCAGAAAAAAATATTATTATATAACCTATAAATAGACGCGTTTTCATTGGCTAAAAAGTAATTTTTTAGAAAAAATATCTAGCGATATTGACCTGTTTTTTTGATATTGACCTGTTTTTTTGATATTGACCTGTTTTATATAATTGTTTTTTTGATATTGACCTGTTTTATATAATTGTAAATTGAGGGTTATATAATAAAACAGTTATGGACTTTTCAGCTGTTATACATGATGTTGATATGCACCAAAAAAAATCATTATTGACCTCGGCTATCGCCTCGGTCAATAATGATTTTTTTGGTGCATATCACATCATGTATAACAGCTGAAAAGTCCATAATTGTATAATATATACCTCCAGTGAGATTTGAACCCACGACCCCTGGGGTTTCCAGTGTACATTACCAAATATTGAAAAAGGGCCATAACTCAAATGTTACTGGTCCGAGCTTTCGCTGATATCAACAATCTGGCCAAGTTTTGAGAAATATTGAATACAAAATGAAGGCGCTAGAGGGTTCACATGGCTGAAAATGGCATTTTTCAATAAATCAAGGGCACATAACTCTGTTAGTTTTGGTCCGATATAGCTGGTTTACAAAAGTGTCCGAGCTTTCATTGATATTAACAATCTGTTAAAGTTTGGGAAACATCGGATGAAAAATGAAGGCCCTATATATCGTCTTAACGAGGCAAAATACAGTATTATTAACTTAAGCCATATATGGTAACTGCGGCCATCTTGGATGACGCATTGACCTAATTTGTATAATTTTGGAAGGCTAAATCCATATATGATAAAGGCTAAATCCATATATGATAATGGCGGCCATCTTGGATGACGCATTGACGTAATTTGTATAATTTTGGAAGGCACTGACATCCGTATCATCCAAGTGAAATTTGATCAAAATTGGCAAAGCGGTTTCTGAGGAGATGTCGCTTACAAATGCCCTATATAAGTCTATGTAAAACATGTAAAATCTCCATATACAAACTTTGGAAAATTGGTCATGCGGTTTCTGAGGAGATGGCGTTTACAAATGTCCTATAGAATGTCTTTGTAAAACATGTAAAATCTCCATAGTAACACACTTTGGAACCCCAGGGCACAGCCTAGGAATTCGTTTGTAAAACCGTGATTATTTATAAATAAAAACTGCTAAAATTTGTTCAGCGGTTCTTGAGAAGACGATTTTTTAAGGTTTTGACCATAGATGGTAATGGCGGCCATCTTGGATATCGCATTGACCTAATTTGTATAATTTTGGAATGATTTGACCTCAGAATTATCCAAGGAGAAGTTGTTTAAGGAAGAGCTAACGGACGGACGACGGACGACGGACGGACAAAAAGCGGTCACAATAGCTCACTTTGAGCTTTCGGCTCAGGTGAGCTAAAAATGACCCAAATGCAAGATAGCCAACTACAGACCTATATCATTAACCTGTATCACCAGTAAAATAATTGAACACATCATTGTCACCAAACATGATCTCTTATACAACTTCCAGCACGGTTTTCGCTCTAGGCATAGCTGTGAATCCCATCTAATAGGCTTTACTAAAGAAATATTTGATATCTTAGATAATAAGAAACAAACTGACCTTATTATTATGGACTTCTCCAAAGCTTTTGATAAAGTTGACCACAACAGACTGATACTTAAACTTCACAGACTCGGAATCGATCCATATACCATCAAATGGATAAAATATTGTTTAACAAACAGATCTCAATTAGTCATAGTTGAAGGAAAGCAGTCTGATGAAGGTAATGTCCTCTCAGGTGTGCCCCCAAGACTGTGTCCTTGGTCCCTGTCTTGTTCTCCGTTTTATAAATGCAGTGGAAGGTACTCATATTCGAAAACAATCAATTGATTTAGCTCCTTATAAACAGCTATATGTTCATCTGGAACACGTTAATACGAGTAGTAATTATTTTAATGGTATGCCAAGCACTATTATAGGAGTTCTACCTGTGGGAAATAAGCAGTTTGGGGATATTGTATAATTATACACGTTTTTATCCTGAATATCACTGTCTTTCAAATGGTACAATTTCTGAATTGAAAATAGAAGTCAGAGATGAGCATGGCAACAAGATAGACAATCACGGTTTACCTATGAGTTGCGTTTTAGAATTTATTTAAAAATTATATTTTTAAAAAATTATATTTAAAAAAAACAATGACTATATTTGGGCCAACAAACCCTGCGGGAAAAAAAGATTTGGAGACTTTGAAAAATAATGTTCAAGATTTACCTAGGCGAGTTGTGCCTATTGTTAACTAATTCAAACAAATAACAGATAAAGTTGATAATCTTAAATATGGGATTATTACAATATTTGCAGAGGCTAAGGGTCCACTTGTATTAAATAGAGTACTCGCATTTGGTAATGGTGGAGCAGAAACTAATGTGGGGTATGTAATGACACGCCGTGGGCGTATTATGGGAATAGGTTTATCAAGTGAACGACTAGTTGGTGACGTGTCTGTAGTGGTCTCTGTCAATGGTGTTGAAGAACCAAATTATGGTATAACGCTTCACATCATCCCACGCAACCACGATAACTTTGATAGACCTTTACATATTAGTGCTGGTTCTGTCATTATCTTTGTATGTAAGATTGCCAACGCTACCGCTATAAATATGGTGGCATCATTATTAATTGAATTAATTTATTTTTTTATTATTAAAAAATGAAGCAACCGACAGCACCAAGTTTATATCCTGAGTTGCCAGTGGAAGACGGACAAAATTATAGATTACAAAAGATTTCAGAGATTGAACGGAAGTTAATTACAGAACGAGATATACGTCAGTCTCTTTATAAAAAATATAAACATGGTATTAATATCACAGATGGAATTGATACTACGTTTATATCTGCAGGGGTTATTATGGCTGGAGTTGGTTTGGCAGTGCCTGTTATGCTCCCTTTGGAAATAGCAGCAATATTATGTGGGACAATAGGTGCTTATATTAAGTTTGCCAGACGCAGGCTTAACACAAAAGCTCAAAAACATTATGAAATAAAAACTATGGAAGAGTGTAAGTTAAATAGTATAAAGCAGTTAATATCAAAAGCGTTGAGTGATGCACAGGTATCAGAAAAAGAGTTCAAGATGGTTCTGGATGAACTGGAGAGATACTATAATTTGAAACAGGACATCAAACAAAAAAAATTTGAAATTAGTGAAGTTCAAAAAAAAGAACTAGTGGAGCAGGGAAGAAAGGAAGCAATGGCAACCTTACAAAAAAGTCTAAAAAGTGTGTGATTTATTTTTGTAGTAATGTGTTTGAGTATGATCCACCACCTTTGTATTCAAGCTCGGAGAATCGTTGATTTCGTGTTTATTCGTTGATTTGGGTGTACATTTTGTAACAAATTAACAAATTTGTTTTGTATTAAAAAAAAAAATATAATTATAAAAATTACAAAAAACACAAAATCATAATATATTTAGTCTGATTTTGGGTGTAATCTTGATAACTATTAAAAAATCTCAGAATATAACTCTAACCCAGCTTATTTCAGCACCTTGTGGTAGGAGTTTTTATATAAATTGTGATTCTGGGCGTTTCTGGCTCAAACTCGAGTAAAAAACGAGAGCTTTGAGCCAGAAACCCCAGAAGCACAAAATATGTTAACATAATTTTATATGAACTTAATGACTTTGGTTGGAGTCTTAATAAAACAATATTTTGATGAGAGAAAACAGGATTCCGTTAAAATTAAGCACTGTAATATGTTGTTTATTAATGTATCATGCATATATGTCTGTATCTGTATGACTCTAAGTAACCTTAGATGGTATTTTAATTATGTCAATAACGATTGTCATAATTGAAGAACAATATAAGGAATACTTACATCGTCGTACATAAACAAATATATATAGATACTTTGTTATATATTCACGTTTTCTTTTATTATTCTTTAATACATTTTAAATATATCGTACAGATGTATGGCTAGTTGTAAAAACAAAAAATAAGTAGTGAAAACGCTAAAATAACGATAATAGGCATGCGTGGAACACGGGAATACTTAACAATAAAATAAACTCATTGAAAGCGAGGATACATAACTTTAAAATATATGCATGCAAAGCAAGAATACGTAACGATAAAGTAACCGCATGCAAAGCGACACTATGTAACGATAAAGTAAACACATGCAAAGCAAAATTACATAAAAATGCAGTAAACGCACATAAAGCGATAATATGTAATGCTAAAGTAAACACATTAAATTTCAAACTATGTAACGATAAAGTAAACGCATGGAAATCGAGAATACGTTACGGTGAATTACACGCATGGAAAGTGAGAATATGTAACAATAAAATAAGCGCATGTAAAGCGAGAATACGAAACAATAAAGTAAAATGGATGGAAAGCGCGAATACGTAACAATTAAGTAAATACATGGCAAGCGAGAATACGTAACCATTAAGTAAATGCACGGAAAGCGCGAATACGTATCAATAAAGTAAATACATGGAAAGCGTGAATACGTAACAATGAAGTAAACGCATGTAAAGCAAGAATACGTAACAATTAAGTAAATGCATGTAAAGCACGAATACGTAACGATAAAGTTAACACATGGAAAGCGAAAATATATAAAGATAAAGTAAATGCATGGAAAGCGAGAATACATAAAGTGAACGCGTGATTTGTTATCTTTTCTGCCAATTGTATGTACATACACTTATTTCCCATTAACAATGTGTGAAAACATCCATTCTAGTAAACATTGGGTCAATCCTTTGAAACACCTTACCTACATCGTCCAGTCGTTCAGGGTCCACGAGGCTTAATTTCGTGATGAATTATTATCACTCGTATGGAGTGGTCATGGAACTCTCTGTTTAGCTAAAATTACCGAAAAGTATAGAAAAGTTTAACGAAACACGCTAAGGACTGTTTTCAATAATCAGTATATTACACAATTATTGTAAAATATACAGCCGCACTTCACTATTTATCCTCAAAGATATTCTACTCTTGATATAGATCCCTCTAGGTTAGTTTCAAACATTTCTTTAATTTGCCGTTACTCGAATTGTAAAAACCCCGATAATAACGTATTCGTGCTTTGATTCTTCGACATTAAGGTAGATCACTTATAGTTATGGCAAGTATATGTATGCGACATTAAACATGTTTAAAAAAACAACATCACGATTTAACATAAAATGTATACTGTTGACATCTGCGTCATTCAGATCAACAGATAACAACTATTCAATCATTCAGAGGTGTCATTGCCTTTTTTAGTAAATTAGGTTTTTAATGAAACATATCACAAACCCTGAATAACGCAGCGGCAGGCAATGAGGGATTAATCACCTTTAGGGAACATTTTCAATATTCATGTTGGCAACATTAATGGCGACCTTTGAGTTATTTTGAGTTAGCCACATTCTTAAATAATTAAATCGGACATTGCGACAGTAGACTGTAATTTATTTTGGACGTTGAGGACATAATAATAGCGAGGTCTTGTAGTAACAAATGAAATGGATTTAAGCTAACTTGTCGGCATTATTGCCAACTGACCGTTCCAAGTAGGTAACCCTGTCTTCACCCCTCCTTATGTTATGCATTGCCCTTTTCATTAATATTTTTTAAATATCTCATATTTCGGTTTGTGGTGCATTGCGCACCTACGGTGCCATTGCGTTTGATTGCTGTGGATTCTATTGGACCATATGTCTCTTATTGTTAAATACTCGCCAAACAAACAAACTATATGCTGTATCTTCAAACAATCATTTCTTACCCTCACAACAGGCAATACTTTGATAAACTGTACCGTGAGTGTTGGTTTGTATTGTCAGTAAACCTCCCCTGACAACACGTGAAATCGAAAAGATAAAATCAAAACTTTCGTGTCAGTGATGTGGATACTGTAAAAAAAAGTGTGTCTAGAGAAACCATGCGACATTAAACATCTTGAATCTTCAATGAGACATCGTGAATTTACAGCAGCTTAATGCCGCCTTAAATGCAGATTTAAAAGCAAAGTAGGCTTACTTACGGTTCACACGGTTTCAAAGATACTAAAAATATCTATCATATATATATTGTACGAATGATAAACATTATGCGCTGACTAAGTTTCAATAAAGGCCTTTCTCATGTCGTCAGTTGATGCATATATAATATTAAACTCAGGTAACGAAGAAAAAGCAGCACTTAATTATTTTACCCGGAAAATGTAGAAATTAGACTTGCAAAGCCACTTGCATTACTACGACCTGGTAACAGCAACCTTGTTATGTTGACTAACTACGACATGGTAACAGCAACCTTGTTATGTTGACTAACTATGACATAGTAACATCAATCTTGTTATGTTGACTAACTATGAAACGGTAACAGCAACCTTGTTATGTTGACTAACTATGACATGGTAACAGCAATCTTGTTATGTTGACTAACTATGACATGGTAACAGCAACCTTGTTATGCTGACTAACCATGACATGATAACAGTAACCTTGTTATGTTGACTAATTACGACTTGGTATCAGCAACCTTGTTATGTTGACTAATTATGACTTGGTATCAGCAACCTTGTTATGTTGACTAATTACGACTTGGTGTCAGCAACCTTGTTATGTTGACTAACTATGACATGGTAACAAACATCTGCTTATCTTTACTAAATACGACTGTGTTTCGTACGGTCTACATATGTTGACTTCGACATTTTGGTGGACATATACTTATATCGACTAAATACGACATTGTAGCAGACATATTCTTATTTTCACTAAATATGACATAGTAACTAACGTCTTCTTATTTTAACTCGCTACGACATGTCAGCGGACATATATTTAATCAATATGACAAAGTAAATATGACAATGTAACGGACCTCAACTTATTGTAATGCTAAGGGGTAGTATGCCATGCTTGGTACATTTAATAACAAGATCCGGATTTCGCGTTGTGATTTCCATAATTTATTGGTACATATAAAACAGTCCGAACAATTACACACTCATCAGGTTCATAATACGCTATGAACATTCTGTTATATATATACATATCCGTTTCGTACAGTGGTATTTAGTACTTCCATTTGTTAACTACTTAAATTGTCGCTATTATTAAATCTCTTAGGTTCACAGAGTATAATAGTATTTAGAAACGTTCAAATGTCCAAATCCTCAAATCATTATGTAACGCTGATCATCTGCCCTACAATACTAGCTTCCATAGTATAGTTAAATTTATCCCACACTCTGTCTTAGACTGCTGGGATCCATCTTGTGGATACACGACCGACTAACTATTGAAACCGACTCTCTACTCTACTCTCCTCTCTCGACTCCGCTAGACTTTCCGTGCGCTCAGTATTATGCTAGAAGATTACCCAGTCTACGTTTCGGCAGTCAGTCATGACTCACATGTGGACATCGACCTGTGTAGCTACAGGTTAACGCCATGGTGATTACCTCATTGTATGCATACATTACCAACAAGATATTTCGGCGAATGGTCTCCCCTTATATGGCAATACCTCTTAACTCCCAGACTTCATAGTTTCCAGAAAGTTCCAGAGAAACTAAGTTTAAAGCAGGTAAACAATAACAGGTGTTCAGATGATTAACCAACAACTAACTGACAATATTAGGAAACTCCCGCTACATGATCAGTTATGATACAGATTAACAGGGGTATACTTAACTCTAATTGTGTTAGATTTATAAACTGTTGTTACGTTAAGTACAATGTCAAGGCTGTAGTGTTACATTATATTGTCCCAAACATGGTGACGGGCACCTACTTATGCTCATGCACTACTTATACTAATTAATAACAGAATGTGGCGGATGTAAAAGTCTCCCCGACTACAAATCAGTAGTGATATTACTAACTGGTCCTTTAATATTACCAATCCCATTCGTTGTGGTGTTAAAGTATAATATCGCTTAAACCGGTGCTAGCGGGTGTCAGAAGTATTAATGCACACTATATTACCTCTCGTGAGCAGAATCAATAAGACCGAATCTGCTACGCTCTCTTCTATTAATTTTTTTCCATCCAAGGGATCCCACTTTCAGTAATTATGGTATCAGGGATTTTCTTGTATTCGCATGGTAAACCTATGAATATCTACGACAAAGTTGTTGGTAAGCAAATCTACTCAGAAACTTGTTGGGACGGGGAAAAGTTTATACATGGACTCTGGGTATCGGTAAAAGTAATAACGCTGCAATAGTATACCCGTATTATTGATTTTTAGAACTGTGTTTTATTCACACTCACCGATACTTATATCTGCTAAGGCCAAACGTATACGCATAACGTAGTGCCTCTAGGTAGGGTTTACCTTATTATCATTTTGTCGTTAGTTAAGAAAACTAAACACATTAATGATATGTTTATGAGTAAATGCCCGTCGTGCTTTCCTCAGATCCTAAGTAACAAAGTCATTATAGTATCGTTAGTTAACACATCTTTATATCCCATATTTGTGGTTATAAGCTGGTCATGCTTTCTAAAGATCATACGTTACACAAAACGCGATTATGCACACTTTGATTTTACGACACATTAAGTGTCCAAGTAATGGAATATTCATTTATTCATTCCGCCATTATGCGAATTGCTGATTTTATGTCTTGTTTATGCTTGGTTTACATGTTTATTCGAAATGAAAACAATTTCAATTGTAAATATTTCTTCAACTGTCACCTTTGATTTGCTCTAGTGGTGCAACATGTGGCTGCACCGAACGAATACAATCTCGTATCACGACTATCTGTCTAATTTGCATTAAAATATACGGTATAACACTAATATAATCATTCAACTCTTGTCAATGTGTTTTTGGTAAATTAGGCTTTTTGATGAAATATAAAAGATAATTCCTTGAAAATCCATTAAAGTGTGTCATGATATTAACAACGGGATCTGGCATTATATACAGAGGAAAAAAATAGCAAGTTATTTTTAGATATACTGACGTTTTGGGACGTCACGGGCTTGACCCCCTACGTTCATTTATTCGTTACGTCATTAAGATGTTCGGCTGTATTGATGTGTGTTTAATAAAATATTGTGTCTATGGCAATAGTTTCTTGATTTTACAACCAAAAATGTATTATTTCAGGTTGCAACAAAAACTTGCTAAACCTTTTCCCCTAAGTATACATTTATACAAATGTATTACTCCAAATGTATTACACTTGGAGTTCTTTTAATTACATGGTTCACCTAATGTTGACTTGAAATGGAATTGTTTTTGAATGCAATAAATGAATGAATGAATGGTGTTTTACGGCACGTCGACACATAAATAGGTCATATTGTGCGCAAAACTGATGAAATATGTAGAAATGCAGTAGAAATTAAAAATTAATGTAAATATATAAAGATAAAACTATTTACAAATAAGGGATGTCATGGTAGTAATATAAACTGTATGGTAAATCAAAAATGCCCGTCAACGGGTGTATACATAAGTAAATATATGTAAGAACATATTACAATGATTGATATAGTGATTTCTTCCAGGAAATCGAAAACAAGACTAAAATCTGTAGTTTCAAACAACGCATAGTATTAACATTATAGTACCTCTGGCGCATAGGATCAAAGTCTACACATTCCAACAATATGTGTTTGACCGTTAACGGCACAAAGCAGGGTATACATTCTGATAATTACTCACCTTTTAATAAGTATGAACGTGTATAACGTGTATGTCCTATCCTGCACCGGGTTAGGACAAATTCCTCTCGACGAATGGGTCTATTAGAAGAACGCCATTCTCCGCGTAACGGTTTAATTAAATGGAGTTTATTGTTAACTGACACATCCCAAGCGGCTTGCCAAGAGTTACGAATATATGTGTTAATACAACTTTTAAAATCAGTATAAGGTAATTTGCCATTAAATATATGTAAACCTAATGCTGCTCTATCATTACCACTATTCTTATATGGCTTGGAAGCCAGTAGAAAATAATAACATTATCAACTAGAGAATTGTACTTTTCTAAAAGTTGAAGTACAACCGGGTTATCATGTTTCATATTACCCAGTGCTTGCACAGATGAAAGGAAATCAGAAAAGATTACAAAACGGTCATCGTCAGATTCCTGAATATAATTTCAGGCAAGTTCAATTGCCTTAAGTTCAACTGAACAACAGCTGCTGCAGCTACCTTAACTCTATCTTTAGAACAATCTGTGTGTATATGTTGAAAGTTACTGCATTTCGATTGAATTTCATAAAATTTGATTTGAAAGACAGTAGGGTCTTTACTGGATTTGTTATTATTACAAAGATCAAAAATAATTGTTGGTGTTTCCAAAGTCCACGGTGGAATCAAAATTAGGTCGATTTCAGTGTCTCTTAATTTTGTTTTAATACGAAGACCAAATGGGTTTTCGATCAAAAAGATGTTCATAACTAAACTAGGATTAAAAACATTATCGAAAGTTGGGTTTGAAGGGTTAGGTTTTAATTTAATGGCATATTGAAGGGCTAATTCGTCCCGTCTATGAGACAGTGATGGTTCATTAGATTCAACATACATACTTTCGGCTGGTGATGTACGAAAGGCACCTAATGTCAGTCCTAGTCCTTGATTATGTATAGGATCGAGCATCTGCAAGTATGACTTAAATGCAAGTTTGAGTTTCAACTTGCATTCATAGCCATTGCTTTTTGCGCCTCCTCATCTCCATCTGGCGGATAACCTACATTTGTTCTCATTGGAGTGCGTGGACCAGTGGTAGAGCACCGAACTCCTGATCGAGAGGTCGTGGGTTCGATCCTCCGTCGCGGCCATGTTATTTATCCTTGAGCAAGATAATTAATCCACATTGCTTAGTACTGGTTCTACACAGAAAGCCATCGAGAGTGATTAATCTAAGTTGCAAGAACTTGTTTCGCAATCGATGTAAAATAAATATGTTTAAAACAATTTGTTCTCATAGATCGAGGCTTCAATTCGTACATGTATGCTGATCTATGCTAGACGAACGTATTTTATGCTGAAAACAACTATAATGCAAGTAAACAGGTAGAGAAACTCTACGAAAATCTCATTATGTATCAGTTGTGGGCGATTTGTTTTTCAAGCGAGTTTTTGCAAGGGGAAACACGATGTGACGTCGCACACCTTCGCTTGACAGTGACTATAGATTCGCGCAAAGAGCCGATTCAGTCAACCCAAATTAAACGAGATCTCCGGGAAAGGTGTTGTTTCAATATATGTATTATGTATAATTGTATGTAGCAACAACTATTTCAAAATGGTTTTAGTGATTCACGATGTCAGTGAATTATTATTAATGATAAGATGAAATAAAGAAACATGTTTAGACACCACTTGATTGTTATTCTGTTGGAATATAATATATACACAAATCATGTTATCGTTATATCTTCTGTATAGAACGTGAAAACAACATGTATATTGCTTTATTATGTATAATTGTATATAGCAACAACTATTTCGAAAGGTTTTTAGTGATTGACGATGCCAGTGAATTATTATTAATGATACGAATAAAGAAACATGTTTAGACACCTCTGGATTGTTATTCATTTGGAAAATAGTATATATAGAAATATTATTATTGTTATATCTCTTCTGTATTTAAGATCGGATTTGATCAAACCTTTCGTAGATTGCAGAGTTCATGGTCTAGTTTTTTTTCACTTATCGCATTTGTTAAGTTGTTTTACTTTGGAATCAATCAGTGTCTGTCTCAGTCAACGTGACGTCATCCACAAATGCCACATTGCCGACCGTTGAATCCAATTCTGATCAAAATATATTCATTCATAACAAACTCCAGATTACCTGAGTTTTCATTCATAACAAGCTCCAGATTTCCTGAGTTTTTATTCGTAACAAGCTCCAGATTATCGGAGTTTTTAGTCATAACATGTGTAAAGCTCCAGATTATCTGAGTTTTCATTCATAACATTTGTCAAGCTCCAGATTATCAGTATTCATTCATAACAAGTGTCAAGCTCCAGATTATCTGTGTTTCATTCATAATGACAACTGTTTAAACGGAGTTGCGTTTTGTTAGGATGTTTATTTTTATGTGCATGCATATTTTAAAACATGATTTTAAAATATGCATGAACTTGTGCGATGACTGGACTACATCTTGGGACTCTATAATTGTACCTACTGAAACCCCAACTAAGGGTGGTGGGTGCATGAGCTTTCGTCCCTCGGGTTTTCTGGTCGTACCCTAGATTGGTTTTCTCTTTGTTTTGCTTTTAGAATCATATCTCGTTTTTATTTAAGTATATTCGACCTATTCCCGGCATTCATGCATCCAGCCTCTAAAAACTTTTATTTCTGTGTTGGCTGACTGTTGACTTTCAAATGATATTCCATTTATGTGCAGTATCTAATAGGTAATTCCTTTTGTAAATGCTTCACTGTTGCATTTATTTTTAGATTGACGTTCATGCTTTGCTTTAATAATTATGTATTAATGTATTAAGGTCTACATAGCGTGATTTTAATAGATATAACACGAATATAGAATAATTCATAACTAGGTTATATTTTAAACTGAAAAACGAACTGCATTGTGAAATAAGTATCCTCAATCTATATCGATAGCATGGCTTTACTAACTCAGCATGGGGTTTTCACCAAAGCCATATGATTTCCCTATTGGAGTAAATTGTAACTAATGTTATAATAACTTGTAATGCAATCCATTTGCATATGTGGCTAGTAGTAGTGATGTTATGGATAACATCTGCAGTAAATGTTATAAAAATATAATCTCCGCTCGATGCTAGACTCTTCTTCATATCTGGATTGTTCAGTTTGGAATCGCGGAATCCGCGGCACGCAGAGCGATATATATATAAGCCAACTGAGTCCAATGTGTACATTTTAATCAAACACTCCATGGCAAAGTAATTCATGATTACGCATATCAACACTTTACTAACTAAATTAACCATTAAAAATCGAACAGAAAATGCAGCTTTCACAGAACACAGTAAACCCCAAAACACGCAAAAAGACAAACAAGAATAGCAATAGTAGTAATACAGGTATATGACGTTACAAACACAAAAAAGGGTTGACAGTAGGGCTACCGCCTTGGAACGGTCAGTGGCAAAAAGGCCGCTGGAGGTTTAAACCAGGTTCGTGGGTGCACAAAACCTCACACTTACCCTACTGTCATCCGAATTAAACGGGACAGTGTAAATAAAGAAATCCCCACCATGAACTATTCTCTAACCAACTAGGCATATAAGTAAAACACAAAGATGCTCGTGTATATATAAAAACACAAAAAAAGACAATAGTGTAGAAAGCCAAAAGAAGGTACTCGATGACTTGGCAGAAGCCAGAGCAACAAGAGAATAAAGCATTGAGGTCACGACTATACAAGACCGCAGACAAACAGCAAACGTCACCGTCCTTTTGGGCTTTAGGTAGACGTCCAATCTCATTAAAATCAGATCCAAAATATTCGCTCCATTACTTTCGGCTATTTAGATCTGATCATATTACATACCGGGTCACCTCAGATTGACCTTACGATTAGCCAATCAGATTTCAGCCTACAAAATTGTTCGTCTCTTTGAACAGTAAAAGTGAAAGAGACAATGTCCGTAACTTTTACCTTCTAAAACACAAACGAATTGCGTTGACAAAAAGAATACACCAACCATTATTGAATATTTACTGGAGAAAAAGATTGTAAACTTGACGGAATTTAATAGCGGTACAAATATACCGATTCGTTTGATTGAACCCACACCTACACCCACACACTAAACTTATACCGATAATTCTGCGGTCGAGCACGCTATCGACTGAGCTAATCGGGCCACATGTACTATGTACACTATTTAGGCTATATATTATCGTAATAATATCGGTGAAAAACATACACGACAGTGCCCATGATTTTCATTGTATCTTGATGTAAAACATACCATTCAGTGCATTTCTTTGAATGTATCGTGTAATAACACAGCAATAACACAGGGACGACTTTTAAATTTGTTCGGATGTATATTTGCGTTTGTTCAGTTCACTTGAATAGAATAAGTTTTATTTAATGTGAATTATAAATGAAACGCGCGATTTCATTGGTTGAATTTAGTCTTCTCATGAATATTGATTAGATGAAAGGTCAATCTGAGGTGACCCGGTATGTAATATGGCGGAAAGTAGTGGAGCAAATATTTTGGATCTGATTTTAATGAGATTGGGTAGACGTCATCACAGGGTCCACAGCCTGTCCGGTCATCGTACAATTAAAGAGGGAAGCATAGCGGCGAACTGTAAATGGGTCCACCACCAAACATGAAGTACGTTGCAAAATGATAGGGTCATAACCTCTTTTGATAAATCTTTTAACAAGTTTAACAAAGATAGTATGAAATTGATCATGACCAAGAATCTTACGAAGTTTGTAAATGACATCACCATAGAATTCTAGTTGTGATAGTCCTTGTCGCAGAAGATTTCTTAAATTACTTTTATATTTGGAAAGAAGATCAGGGTTACAATAATAACATGTTGCAAATGTTTTACGAAGTTTATGGTAACGGTAGCCATGATGGAGTAGCTGTTTAGTTAAACAATGATTACGAATATTAAAGTTCTCAACTAAAGCACAAGCTTTAGAAAAACGAATAAGTTGATACAAATAGACCATAAGAAGTTGCTCGGAGAACATCCCTATCTAAATGGGGATAATTAACAATATCAAAATTAAAATCATCTCTATTAGTCATAGATTGTGCTAATTATTTCACCATTTTCAATAGAGAGATGTAAATCGAGAAAGAAGCGTTAATATCAGAAAGATTAGCTTTGTTAAGTTGAAGTTCTTTAGGATATATTGTATTAACAATAGTAGAGAAGAAAGGGTTGTCAATGTTCAAATGTCATCCAGATACATAGAGATGTCATTAAAGGCTCCAATAACATCTGCCTGGGTATCTGGTGAAAGACTCAACATGACGAAAATATTATCTAATAGACAAATAAGTGATTCACAAACTTCATGGCAAGTCCACAAAGTGTAATTGTCCAAACTACCGTTAGTAAAAATCGCTTTAATATTGTTACAGGCCAAAAATGTAGTATTTTTCTAAGCAAAAGTTGTTTGAATGATAGCAATAAGCATGTCTTTGATAAGGTTGTGATGTAAAATGTATATAATGTAGGAAAATCATAAGTACTTAAAGATGAAGCTTGACGTTTATTGCAAATTTTATCAAGAACCTCGCCAGATTTTTTTATAGACCAAAACAAATTAATCCCACAGTTTTCATAAGATTTAACGCTTTTGTTTAAAGTTGACATTTAGTCTCACAACGTGACAGACGACTGCTAAGTCCGAAGTAATTTGTCTCAATGATCCTTTCTGTTATCAACATGATCAAAAGCAAATATATCGCCTTGCAAGAACATTATGTATATAATTTCACTTCCGTGACCAGCTGGGTTTTCACTAAAACTTATGCTTGCATAATTATTCAGACTAAATCATTTCTGGAGATATGGGTGTGATGTCTATTTTGGGATAAGCCTCATGGTGTAAGCAACAGAGCATGTTCCCCTTTGTGAAATGAATAGAAAACACTAAATGATATATGGCGCCGACAGGAATGAACATTCAAGGCCCACTCCTCCCCATTTACATCGAGATAAAATAATGCAGTATTAGTCTAGAACCTTCTCACATGCACCACAGCAGAGTTTTAGCAAACTATACTGTAAACACTCCATTTTTTCGCTGGAAATACAATCATTGATTTCTGTCACCACGGAAGTAACACCTAAAAACCAACACAGCGATAACGATGAAAACCATTAATGTATATGACACAAATGACAAAATACGGTGGGATTTTTCCCTCCGCCTGGATAACCAGTGACCATATTATCGCCGGGACACTATTGTGTGAAGCATTAACATACTCTAAAAATGTACACATAGTATTATTTATGTGTCGAAAATAGTCCTTAAAGCTGAAGTGGAGAAATTTATTTATCCGGTTGATCTTTACCTAGATTATTTGTGTTCGAATTTTCAAGGATTGTAGACATGTTAAAATGTAGTTTTATCTTTGCTTGTTCCACATTACGGTAGATATATGTGCGCCTAGTTTAATTATACGACATTTAACACATGGTAAATGAAAACTGAAAAACCAATCATACTTAATTAGTAAATATGTGTATGATAGACAGTTGCGTCATTCGTATGAACATATAACAACTATTCAATCATTCATAGTCGTCATTGTTCATTTCGTGTTGTTTTTTGTTTGTAGTAAATTAGTTTTTTATCAAACATATCATATAACCCCAGAATGACGCAGCAGTATTGAAAGAGCTGTCACCTCCAGGGAACGCTTTCATTAATGTCATGCACTCAAACATTTTAAAAGGAGATTGCGACGGTAGACTGTAACTTGAATTCTCGCTTACTGCATCTTCAAACGGTCATTCTTTACCTCACAACAGGCAACACAGACTGATAAACTGTATCGTTGTTTGCATCTTCACAACATGCAACACATACTGATAAACTGTATTGTTGTTTGCATCTTCACAACAGGCAACACAGACTGATAAACTGTATTGTTGTTTGCATCTTCACAACAGGCAACACAGACTGATAAACTGTATTGTTGTTTGCATCTTCACAACAGGCAACACTGACTGATAAACTGTATTGTTGTTTGCATCTTCACAACAAGCAACACAGACTGATAAACTGTATTGTTGTTTGCATCTCCACAACAGGCAACACAGAATGATAAACTGTATTGTTGTTTGCATCTTCACAACAGGCAACACAGACTGATAAACTGTATTGTGGTTTGCATCTTCACAACATGCAACACAGACTGATAAACTGTATCGTTGTTTGCATCTTCACAACATGCAATACAGACTGATAAACTGTATTGTTGTTTGCATCTTCACAACAGGCAACACAGACTGATAAACTGTATTGTTGTTTGCATCTTCACAACAGGCAACAAAGACTGATAAACTGTATCGTTGTTTGCATCTTCACAACAGGCAACACAGACTGATAAACTGTATCGTTGTTTGCATCTTCACAACAGGCAACACAGACTGATAAACTGTATCGTTGTTTGCATCTTCACAACAGGCAACACATACTGATAAACTGTATTGTTGTTTGCATCTTCACAACAGGCAACACAGACTGATACACTGTATTGTTGTTTGCATCTTCACAACATGCAACACAGACTGATAAAATGTATTGTTGTTTGCATTTTCACAACAGGCAACACAGACTGATAAACTGTATTGCTGTTTGCATCTTCACAACAGGCAACACAGACTGATAAACTGTATTGCTGTTTGCATCTTCACAACAGGCAAACAGACTGATAAACTGTATTGTTGTTTGCATCGTCAGTAAAGCGCTCTTTACAACCCGTGAATACGAAACGATAACAAAAATGCATTAGTTGTAGTAATGGCCCCCTTTTATATTCGAATGACATATTCTTGAAAATGCTTTAATAAAAGTGTGTCCATAAATATGCGACATTAAACATCTCGAATCTTCAATGGGACATCATGATTTTACAGCAGCTTAATTCCGCCTTAAATGCAGATTTAAAATCAAAGAAGGCCTACTTACGCTTCACAGGGTACTCATCGTATATGTTATGTAAGAATGATAAACATTGCCCACTGATTTAGTTTCGATACAGGTCTATCTCACGTCAACAGATGATGTCATTTATATATACAGAATCCATCTAACAAACTTAAAAACCAGCATCAAATTTGAGTTCAATTGCATTGATCTACTTATATGTAATTGTAAATTGTAAATCTAATTATGTTGACCAACTACGACATGGTAACGGACATCTACTTATATTGACTAAGTACGACATGGTAACAGCCATCTACTTATATTGACCAAATACCACATATTAATGGACATCTACTAATGTTGACGAACTACGACATGGTAATAGAGATCTACTAATGTTGACCAACTATGAAATGGTAACAGCCATCTGATTATATTGACCAACTACGACATGGTAACGGACATCTACTTATATTGACCAACTACGACATGGTAACGGACATCTACTTATATTGACCAACTACCACATGGTAACGTAAATATACTTATATTGACCAACTACCACATGGTAACAGCCATCTACTTATATTGACCAACTACCACATGGTAACAGCCATCTACTTATATTGACCAACTACGACATGGTAATGGACATCTACTTATATTGACCAACTACGACATGGTAATGGAAATCTACTTATATAGATTTACTATGACATGGTAATGGACATCTACTAATGTTGACCTACTACCACATGGTAATGGACATCTACTAATGTTGACCAAATATAACATGGTGATGGATATCTACTAATGTTGACCAACTACCACATGTTAATGGGCATCTATTATTGTTGACCAACTACGACATGGTAATTATGACAAGGTAACATACTGACACACTACGACATGGTAACGGACATCTACTTACATTGTGTAATGATAACATAACTACTACTCCAGTAGGGTGCCCGTTACTATGATATAATTATTCAGCCAAACCATAGTATATTTTAAACTGGTTTACGGTTCTTAATCACAGTTCTCCAAACGATATTTGCTAATTTATAAATGTGTCTTATTCACACTCACCAACATCTACATCTGCTAATGCCAAACGTGTACGAATAACGACGTTCCTTTAGGTATACATATATATATATATCAATCACCGAAGAGTATTAAACGTATAAACAACATGAAAATCGCGTCTATAATATCATGTTCCCGTTAGTTAACAAAACGAAACACATTAATGACATATTTATGAGTAAATGCCGTCATTCTTTCATAAGATCCTATAAGTAACAAAGAAATCATAGTATCGTTAGTCAGCACATCTTAAACACCCTTATCCCATATACATGGGTATAAGCTGGTCATGCTTTCTACAGATCCTACGTTACACAAAACGTGATTATGCTCCATTTGGGTTTACGACACATTAAGTGTCTCCAGTAATGCAATATTTATTCTTTCAATCAGCCATTATACGTACTGCTGATTTTATATCTCTTTTATGCTTGGTTTACAGATTTTTTTCGAAGTGAAAATAATTGAACCGGTAAACATTTCTTCATCTGTCACCTTTCATTTGCTCTCATGTGCAACATGTGCGTGTACCGAACGAATAAAAACCCGTATCACGACTATCTGCCTAATTCTCATCAAAATATAAGGTATAACCCTAATATAATCAATCATTCAGTTATTGTCAGTATGTTTTTGGTAAATTAGGTTTTCTGATGAAATATAAAATGATATATAGGGTCCTATAGAAACCACAACGTCCGAACGCAATGGCATCGTAGGTCCGCACTGTACTGCAAACAAGGTCTTGAAACTACAATGAAAGAGACAAAAAACAACAGAAAGGGTGGTGAAGACAGGGTTACCGACTTGGAACGATCAGTAGGCAATAAGGCCTACTGGTTAGCTTGAATCGATTTTATATGCGCACAATCCTCGCTATTATCCTGTCTTCAGCGCCCAAATAGACAAGACAGTGTAAACAAAACTACATCCCATCAGGAAATCCCTAACAATTGTCCACATCCATAGAAACTAAAGATATACATACAAAATAATAAACATCTCATGATGTATCCAGAATCGTACTGAACAACTATAGTAGTTGCAGCTAAAGAGAAAACCAATCTAGGGTACGACCATAAAACAATAAACCATTGAATGTCAATTAAAAGCGAATAATAAATCAAAAAGAGCTTCATGATGTTTGCAACGCGATCTGGCATCTACTCATTCATTTATACACGATTTTCTCATATGTATTTCACTTGCGGTGTTTTTAAATACATGTTTCACCTAATTATGACTTGACATAGCAAATAAATACTATGTTGATGTAATGGATGTATTTGTGTGATCTGTCGCGCGCCTCGATAAGTGTAATTCTTAAATATAATATAAAAGCTAATTTCGTCTTCAACGAGTCTTTTATGAAAAACGTTCTCGCCTTTCACCTCTGCTGGTATATATGCCACAAGGAGATCGATTTGTCAAGTGAGAGAGTGTCGATTCTTACGAATGGTGGTAGGTATACAATACTGGTTCTTCCAAGTAAAAATTGGGTAGTCTGCCTCTACCACAAAAAAAATCGACCGTCATCTATGGCCTTACGTGCGCTGATAATCACGTAAAACACCATTTAAACGAACAGTATTTTATAAAGCCCTACGGATTGACCACACGTATATAACATTGGTTTAATCGCTGATTCCAAACACAGAATATCCTTTTATGTTTGTGATGTCCCACTCTGTATGGTGTAGGCACCCCATTTGTTACAACGTCGCTATCTGTTGTAGCCGTCCGTAAATGTTACAATCTGTGTTCTAAATGTTACGCTAAACTCTATCTGTTACAATCTTACCGCAAATGTTACGAAATGTCGTTGTGATAAAAGTTACAACGTCTACCCTATCTGTTACAATAATTTTACTTGTAACAAAAGTTACAATACCTTGTCGTAAATGATACACTGTCATTGGCATCATTTCCGAAGCTTTTGGAAAGTGTTGGATTTTGCTACTACACTATATTTATAATATTTATAGGTGTATTTAGGTAATTGCAACGACCTTACCTTGTCGTAAATGTTACACTTACATTGGCATCATTTCCGAAGCTTGTAAACAGTATTTAAATGTGCTATTAAAGTATTTTTATAAATTTTAGTAATGTGTTTCACACATTTCTGTACGTACGAATGTTTTCCATAGGCGGTTTCAAGGAAGAGGCGGATTAGGCGTACGCTTTTAATAGTCACTTTTAATATATAAGTATATGTATATATATGAAATCTATGACATACATATATGTCCTAGACTTCTAAACCATCATGAGCGATTCATGATTTTGAATTTCTGGTGTTGTTTGTAGTTTTTTATTTTCTCTCTAACTTCGTCCGAAAATAAATTATTTCTTTACTCAAAGAAAAGCAAAAAACAATTGAAAGAATATGTCGTGTTTTGCAGTTATTATGAATACGTCGTCTAATGCAGTCGTTATCAAAACAATCATACAATGAATTATAAAAGGTGGGCTAACAATGGTATAAGGAAGATATTTATGAATTCTTCTAATATTCCGCAACAGAAACACTTTTTTTAGAAAAACGTACAGATGCACGTACACTGCATAGTACCTACTGTAGTTCACAAATTAATAGATACACATTCCTGAAAAACATGCGGATACATATTTGTTACTGCTAACGTAAAACAAATCCGATACGTATATATGAACCAAATATATCTTCAGGTAGCAACGCCACACACGAAAAAAAACTGTGGGGAAACGTGTTGCAGTGGCAATTGCGAAACTACCCTCCGGATATTGACTGCGGGTCATAGGTTCTATATACTATATTTAAAACAAACAGCGTAGTTATTAAATTGCATAACAAAACACACAAATACACACAGGAAAAACAATGAACCCAATAGCCTTCTTGACTGCTTGAGGAACATTGATTGACGAAAACGTTTGTATGTTATTATCCCCTGTCCGTTCGTGCGTTCGTCCGGAGCCATATCTTGGTAACTATTAGTCATATACAAGTAATATTTTGTACAAGTGTTTGTCCCTATGTGGACTTGCTTTTGCATAAGTATGGTTGGAATCGCCTTAGTAACACCAGAGTAATGGCCCTTGATTTAATAATTACTTAATCAATATATAGTATATAATGAATCTTTTGTCTGGAAAAAACTCGAAAACTATTTATGGGATTCAATTTAAACTTGAAACACTGATACATGGCAGTGAATGGATTTACAGAGTGCAGAAACCATAACTCTAGGTAAACTAAAAGTGGATTTATGGGACTTTGTGGCTTTATTTACTATATAGTATATACTATTTTAGGAAAATTTTGTTTGAACCTTAAATAACTAAAAAAACATTCGACAGAATCAAATGAAACTTGAAACATTGATTAAGGGCAGAGAGTGGATGTGCAGAGTGCATGAGTCATAACATTGTGTAAAGTAAAAGTGGAGTTATGGGATTTTGTTGCTTTATTTACTATAGTATATAGCAAAATTTTGTTTGGACCAAAATCCGTTAAAGATAATGGTTTCTTTAACGTGCACAGTGTATAGCACATACACACGGGACCTCGGTCTTACGTTTTAGTAGACTTTTAAGACTTAGTAGCTTCAGCTGGAGAACCTGCGACCTCTGTATTGACAGTCAAACGCGTTACCACTAGACCCAATATCCGCTCTAAGCGTTTATCCTTTTATAGCCTGTAGCCTATAGGCTAAAATGTGCCGAAAACAAACACAACGAAATATAAAAAGATCGGACAGGGAAAGTAGCATTCAAGGAGGACAGTCAACCACAAAACAGAGAAACAAACACGCAAACAGACAAACACGAAGGCAAAATCAATAATAAATGCAAACGACATCACAAACACAAAAGGGTTGGAAATAGGGCTACCGCCTTGGAATGGTCAGTGGCAAAGTAGGCCACTGGGGGGGCGGGTGGGGGGGGGGGGGGTGTTAAACCGGTTCTAGGGTGCACCAATCCTCACACTTACCCTACTTCATCCCATTAAAACAGGAGAGTGTAATCAAAGAAATCCCCGCCATGATCTAATCTCTAACCAACAAGGCAGCATCAACCAGTAAAGTCTACGTTGGTTCAATCAAATGATGTGTTAAACCAACTTTCTCGGTATCTAGATTAGTTTTTTATGATCTAAACAATAAAGTGAGACCACCAAAAATGATCACGAACATTGACATTATGTAGAAGAAATTTCAAAAAAACAAGCTTATCATAGTAAAATTTATTTTTTATTTAAAAATCAATCACTTTGAACAGTATAATTGTATGAAAAACCGCACGCACGCACGCACACACACGCACACACACAAAGCTAATAAAATTGATAAGAGTAAAAGTAAATTTAAATTCACATTACACATTATGGCCGTCAACCAACTTTACTAAAATATATAGAAACAAATGCAGGAAATTTTAGCAAACAAAACATTAGATTTTAGCAAAAAATATAGTAAATTTTTACACATTAAAGGCGCATATCGACGCAAAATTTCATGTCACAATTTTAACTTTTTGACTCATTATTTAAAGAAGTTCTACGTCTAATGTATATTTTCGTCAAAATTGTTTCCATTTTTATGAGGGAAATGGCAAATATTAAAGGCATTTGCTGTAGTTTTCAATGCGCAGCTTATTTGGGTGACTTCTCTTCTAAAACTATTGGATGGATTTTCCTACAAATTTACAGGAATGTTGCTTTTGATTTCTAGTTCTATTTTTTTTATTTATTTTTTTTTATTTAATTTTTTTTTTTTATTTCATTTATTTTTTATTTTTTATTGTCTTTATTTAAATAAAGGCCTATTATTAGATACATAATATAGCATTTTGTAAAAATTCCAAAAAAAATTAAAAAATTAAGCAATATGGTACGGTCCCAAAAACCAATATTAAATCTCAATATGCGTTGTGACCTATACAATTATTTGAATATATTGTCTAAATATATGTTCAAATAATTGCCTAGGAAGTTTGAACAAATTCTGTTATTAGGAACATAACAAAAAAGGAAAATATACCATTTCTATATAATTTCATACAAAACTTGGCCTTTTAGCATAGGGGTAGGGTTTCAAATTCTTTTTCTAAACAAGCATGGGGACCTATCATTTTTATTGCACATCTTGTTTTTATATATGTTAAACTATGTGCTTAGAAAGTTTAAAAAAAATCTATTATTGGGAAATACAAAAAAAAAGGAAATTGTATCATTATGGTCAAATTTGTGCATAAATTGTGGTAATGGTCTCAACAGATTTTGTAAAAAAATATAGGTTTTACATAAATATGAGCTTTAAATGTTATTGTAATTAAATGTTCATTACTTTTACACAATTTTAGCAGAATTGTGACCAATTAATAAATTATTAGACTTCAAAAAATTCTTATTTAGCTATTTCATGGACTTGTACAACTTTTTGGACAGATTGGTGGCATTACAAATTATTTTTTAAAATTTTAACAACCATGGTGACCTACCATTATGTTTGCCTTTTCTGTCTATATATATAACATACTTATTGTACAAAAAGTTTAAAGACAATCTGTTGTGCAGGGAAAACGATAGAAAATGTTAAGCACGAAAAAAGAGATTGTCTACGTAGACACATTGCATTTTAATACTTTTATACACCGTTCGGTAAGAAAAGTGTAATAAAATGGACATTCATTTATTTGTTCACCATGAAGAATAAATTTTTATATTTGACATTTTTATTTTTTGTCAAAAGTTTGGAATAAAACGGTCGATATGCCCCTTTAATTTTGATTTTTTTCCACAGACGTACATTACTAGTTGTTATAAAAATTCAAGGTAAGAAACATAAGAATGTGCATCAATAAATTAATTATTTTTTTGTGGGTTGTGGTTGAAGAAAATAGCATTCATTTAAAATATAAGTCGAGCAATCGAGAAACACGTCAAAAATACCGCACATTTGGTGGACTGAAACATAGTATTCATGTGTATGTAAAAAAGGTTTAAGTACCATAAACGGTAACGATACGCTTCAAAAACCGGTACACGTATTCAGTTTTCCATGAAAAGAGCTTCAGTCACACAATAAGCATTCATTTTCTGTGCAGATTACAATTTTGAAATCCTAAAACAGTGGCGGATCCATAATTTCATATAAGGGGTAGGGGATCTCATTTCACATTTCTGCGGCGGTAGGGGATGCAGGGGAATCACCCAGCTACCTTATATTAATTTAACCTCATATTTAGTGCATTATATTTTGGTCATATCCACAACAAGCAAAATAACACCATTTTGGCCGCCGATACGCCTATACGCCTATGTAAAAGAAAACACACATCTGATTTTTAAATGAATCGGGCTGATTACGTTACCATGGCGACGATTGCTCGAGCACTTTTTAAAATCATGTAAAATTATGTTTGAATCCTATATCCAACACGTATATCTATATTACTTGAATTTTCTTTTTCTGAATTCAAACAAAAGTAATAGATTTAGAAACACTTTCCGAGAACTCTTAATCGCCCCTCGTATAATGCTTTGTGTATATGCATGCATGTGCATATACACAATGCATGTGAATGTGCATGTTTAGCTGAATAGCGTAAATGAACAAAATAAGGTTGTTGCAATTACCTAAATACACTTATAAATATTAAAAATATAGTGTAGTAGCAAAATCCAACACTTTCCAAAAATGAAATGATGCCAATGCCGATGTAACATTTACGACAAGGTGTTGTAACTTTTGTTACAAGTAAAATATTGTAAAAGATAGCGTAGACCTTGTAACTTTTATAACAACTACATTTTGTAACATTTGCGGTATGATTGTAACATATAACGTTTAGTGTAACACTTAGAACACATATTGTAACTTTTACGGACGGCTACAACAGATAGCGACGTTGTAACAAATGGGGTTCCTACATACACAGAAGACCCTTTTATGTTTGTGATGTCCCACTCTGTACATGTATAGATGATCTTACATTCGTGTCTGTTTAATATTGATGACACTCGTTGGATAACATTATCTGATGCGAGGCTGTACCGGGCATCATATCAATCTTACATTCGTGTCTGTTTAATATTGATGACACTCGTTGGATAACATTATCTGATGCGAGGCTGTACCGAGCATCATATCAATCTTACATTCGTGTCTGTTTAATATTGATGACACTCGTTGGATAACATTATCTGATGCGAGGCTGTACCGGGCATCATATCAATCTTACATTCGTGTCTGTTTAATATTGATGACACTCGTTGGATAACATTATCTGATGCGAGGCTGTACCGGGCATCATATCAATCTTACATTCGTGTCTGTTTAATATTGACTACACTCGTTGGATAACATTATCTGATGCGAGGCTGTACCGGGCATCATATCAATCTTACATTCGTGTCTGTTTAATATTGACTACACTCGTTGGATAACATTATCTGATGCGAGGCTGTACCGGGCATCATATCAATCTTACATTCGTGTCTGTTTAATATTGATGACACTCGTTGGATAACATTATCTGATGCGAGGCTGTACCGGGCATCATATCAATCTTACATTCGTGTCTGTTTAATATTGATGACACTCGTTGGATAACATTATCTGATGCGAGGCTGTACCGGGCATCATATCAATCTTACATTCGTGTCTGTTTAATATTGATGACACTCGTTGGATAACATTATCTGATGCGAGGCTGTACCGGGCATCATATCAATCTTACATTCGTGTCTGTTTAATATTGACTACACTCGTTGGATAACATTATCTGATGCGAGGCTGTACCGGGCATCATATCAATCTTACATTCGTGTCTGTTTAATATTGATGACACTCGTTGGATAACATTATCTGATGCGAGGCTGTACCGGGCATCATATCAATCTTACATTCGTGTCTGTTTAATATTGACTACACTCGTTGGATAACATTATCTGATGCGAGGCTGTACCGGGCATCATATCAATCTTACATTCGTGTCTGTTTAATATTGACTACACTCGTTGGATAACATTATCTGATGCGAGGCTGTACCGGGCATCATATCAATCTTACATTCGTGTCTGTTTAATATTGACTACACTCGTTGGATAACATTATCTGATGCGAGGCTGTACCGGGCATCATATCAATCTTACATTCGTGTCTGTTTAATATTGACTACACTCGTTGGATAACATTATCTGATGCGAGGCTGTACCGGGCATCATATCAATCTTACATTCGTGTCTGTTTAATATTGATGACACTCGTTGGATAACATTATCTGATGCGAGGCTGTACCGGGCATCATATCAATCTTACATTCGTGTCTGTTTAATATTGATGACACTCGTTGGATAACATTATATGATGCGAGGCTGTACCGGGCATCATATCAATCTTACATTCGTGTCTGTTTAATATTGATGACACTCGTTGGATAACATTATCTGATGCGAGGCTGTACCGGGCATCATATCAATCTTACATTCGTGTCTGTTTAATATTGATGACACTCGTTGGATAACATTATCTGATGCGAGGCTGTACCGGGCATCATATCAATCTTACATTCGTGTCTGTTTAATATTGATGACACTCGTTGGATAACATTATCTGATGCGAGGCTGTACCGAGCATCATATCAATGTTCTCCAACGAGTAAATATGAATTCAATATTAATTAGGCACAAATGTCAGATTGTTTTTGTCCAAAAAAGCCTGATAAGGAACATTTGTATTGTGGCTCTCTTGTAGCTGCCGATATATATGTTGTCGGTTGATGACGTCATATGTTTGTATGATATTGTCGTATGTTCACTAGGTCTTCTCCGTACGCCACTGAACAACGAAACTACTCGATTTCCGTAATCCGCTACAGATGCAGGAATTGACGAGGCAATTCCGCTGTACAACGAGCTGAAAGAAAAGGACCGAACGATGATTCGACCTTCATTTGCATATTTATATTTACTAGTGTAGTATGATAAATTTGTCATGGCTTTATTACACTCCCACAAGTTATTTGATAAAATGTATATTATATTCCACGTACGTCTTGTTTAAAATGCCTGATTGTTGGACTGCTACGGAGCCCCGCACGCGACATGCAGAAAAAATAATTTAAAGCACTCGCACGCTCTACTACAACGTTCCCGAACAATCTAGCAACAGCGTGCGAACGCTCTACTACAGCGTGAGAACGTTCTACTACAGTGTGCGAATGCTCTAGCTGCAGTTACAGTTACAGCTACAGCGTGCGAACCCTAACGCTGTAGTAGAGCTTGCGAACGCTCTACTACAACGTTTGAAGGCTCTAGTAGAGAGTGCCAACGCTATAGTACAGTGTGCGAATGCTGAGGTAGAGCGTGCAAACGCTTTAAATTATTTTTTCTGCATGTCCCCTGCGGTGCTCCGTAGACTCCTCCGTTCTGTGAACGACACTTTTATATTTGCCTTTATGATTGTCTTACATAATTATGTATTATTTCCCGTTCTGTGAACGATACTTTTATATTTGCCTTTTTGGTTGTCTTACATAATTATGTATTATTTGTGCCGGCATGGGTTGATCTTGCTAGAGAAATAACTAGGTTAAGTTACATATCAAACTGAAAAACATCTACATTGTGAAGTTCTTAATCGTGTGTCAAGAACGACTTTACTGACCCAACGTGAGTTTTTCGATGCTAAATTCTTCTACATAGCATATAACTAAAATCAATCATCGAGCACTGGCTTGTTCAGTTTGAAAAATACAACAGACATTCGCGGAATCCGCACTAAAGAGAAAGATGAGTATTATACGACAAAACAAAAAAAAACATCCAAGTTGTTTAAGACTGACTTGTATATATTGATGTCATCTCTTCATGGACCGCAGAGAAGGTAAACTTTCTGACCTCCGTAAGATAATTTATTTTGCGTGAGAATAAGTTAAAAACTGTAACGTTTAATTACAACCGTTTATCGCCTTTGTGATAATATCTGTTACGGGATTATAACCCCAGATTTCTCTTTGGCTGTAACTGGTGTGGGTATTTTAAGTACTACTGTTCATGCATCCTGAGGTAATTATATGTTTTATCAGGGAGTAAGTATACGTATACTTACTCCCTGGTTTTATATAGTTTAACAATAACATATGCGTGTTTCGGCCGCTAATTTCTCTGGATGTGAAATTCATTGTTAGAGATATCCTTTTTAACGTGATTTACTTTTATTTACACCGTTTTGTCAATTTTAGCACTGAAGACATAATAATAGCGAGGTTGTGTATACAAACAACCGATGTAATCTAACCAGTGGGCCTTATTACCCTATTGACCGTTCTAAGTTGATAAACCTTTCACCATTCGTTGTGTTGTGTATCGTCCTTTTCATTATACATTTAATTTGCTCTTTGTTTGTGGTGCAGTGCGGACCTATGGTATCACTGCATTTGTGTGCTGTGATTTCTATAGGACCATTTTTATAATTACTGCTATGGGACCACTGTTTCTTCCAAGCTTCGTCAGAGATCAGTATGCACAAATTCAAGATAAATATATTACGACTGCTTAAGTCGAAGTAATGTTGTCTCTCCGTATAAACATTGGCGGAACATTATCATTTTACCTTCGTGACTAGCTGACTTTCTCATTTAAATTGATGGTAGACTCATTATTCAGACTAAATACATGTCTAGATATGCTGGTGTGGTGTCTCCCTTGGGATTCAGCTCACGGTATTAGCGGTAGAATGTGTTCTCATTTGTGAATTGAAGAAAAAAGCACTATTGCGTGAAGTATGAACATACGTTAAAAATGTACATATAATAGTATTTGCAGATAGAAATGAGCTCATTAGAAACGTTTTAATCAGTTTGTTCTTAACCTACGTTTTTTTGCAACTTGGTGTTTTGGGATGGAGGTAGTAAACGTACGCCAACTGTACGAATTGTTTGTGCTTCAGTAGGATGAAGCTTAATGTGTGAATGCGTAATCAACTAGGTTGTGTGAAGCACACATGCTTTGTACAAAAAGAAATTGGATTTGAATTGAATTGAATTGAATTGAATGTTGTTAAACGGCTCATCAACACAGTATAGGTTATTTAGAGCCGCCCCAGAGAGAGAGTGGAAGGATACATAGGAATCCGGGAACCGTGCCCTACTATTATTATCGAATGGATTCCTATGGTTCTTTAAAGAAAAGAAAACGTCTTCTCTAACTCTGCTTTGTGGATCAAACTGGTGCTCAGATATTTCGCTCCCAATTGATATAGTACATACCTAACTCCAGGTTCGTTGTTATTGGACCCTTGTGACCCTAGTTAACAAGTAGATTGTCCGCATGTCTCTTTAGAACTCTTTTTTATTCAGCTTTTACGACTTGTTTGATCGTAAATACAAATCTTCCTAAGTACCAAGATTTTCTTTTCCGTTTGAATTCATCAGACATGCAAATACGATAATGTGCAAATGGCATTTAAACACCCACATGTTACATTGGTATTGGTCGTATATATGTAGATTAAGGTGAAATAGTTTCAATAAATTGAGAATTGACGTCAAGTTAAACGTCTTCTCAACACATGGGTTAGGTTGTTTTTGGCATCTCCTAGAGAGAGCCATAGAGAGAGAAAAAGAAAACGAGAGAAAGTGAGAGATGTGTATTCATTCTGAATCAGCATACTCCTATTATCAGTTGTTTACCTGCACAGAAAAAAATAATAATGTGCGCAGCATCGCATGGTTATCGAGACATTAAACGCAGCATCGCATGGTTGACGAGACATTAAACGCAGCATTGCTTGGTTGACGAGACATCAAACGCAGCATCGCATGGTTGACAAGACATTAAACGCAGCATCGCATGTTTGACGAGACATTAAACGCAGCATCCCGTGGTTGACGAGACATTAAACGCAGCATCGCTTGGTTGACGAGATATTAAACGCAGCATCGCTTGGTTGACGAGACATTAAACGCAGCATCGCTTGGTTGACGAGACATTAAACGCAGCATCGCATGGTTGACGAGGCATTAAACGCAGCATCCCTTGGTTGACGAGATATTAAACGCAGCATCGCTTGGTTGACGAGACATTAAACGCAGCATCGCATGGTTGCCGAGACATTAAACGCAGCATCGCTTGGTTGACGAGACATCAAACGCAACATCGCATGGTTGACGAGACATTCAACGCAGCATCCCTTGGTGGACGAGACATTAAACGCCGCATCGCATGGTTGACGAGACATTAAACGCCGCATCGCATGGTTGACGAGACATTAAACGCAGCATCGCATGGTTGACGAGACATTAAACGCAGCATTGCATGGTTGACGAGACATTGAACGCAGCATCGCTTGGTTATCGAGACATTAAAAGCAGCATCGCATGGTTGACGAGACATTAAACGCAGCATTGCTTGGTTGACGAGACATCAAACGCAGCATCGCATGGTTGACAAGACATTAAACGCAGCATCGCATGGTTGACGAGACAGTAAACGCAGCATCGCGTGGTTGACGAGACATTAAACGCAGCATCGCTTGGTTGACGAGATATTAAACGCAGCATCGCATGGTTGACGAGACATTAAACGCAGCATCCCTTGGTTGACGAGATATTAAACGCAGCACCGCTTGGTTGACGAGACATTAAACGCCGCATCGCATGGTTGACGAGACATTAAACGCAGCATCGCTTGGTTGACGAGACATTAAACGCAGCATCGCATGGTTGCCGAGACATTAAACGCAGCATCGCTTGGTTGACGAGACATCAAACGCAACATCGCATGGTTGACGAGACATTCAACGCAGCATCCCTTGGTGGACGAGACATTAAACGCCGCATCGCATGGTTGACGAGACATTAAACGCCGCATCGCATGGTTGACGAGACATTAAACGCAGCATCGCATGGTTGACGAGACATTAAACGCCGCATCGCATGGTTGACGAGACATTAAACGCAGCATTGCATGGTTGACGAGACATTGAACGCAGCATCGCTTGGTAGAGTAGACAATAAACGCAGCATCGCATGGTTGACGAGACATTAAACGCAGCATCGCATGGTTGACGAGGCATTAAACGCAGCATTGCATGGTTGACGAGACATTCAACGCAGCATCCCTTGGTGGACGAGACATTAAACGCCGCATCGCATGGTTGACGAGACATTAAACGCCGCATCGCATGGTTGACGAGACATTAAACGCAGCATCGCATGGTTGACGAGACATTAAACGCCGCATCGCATGGTTGACGAGACATTAAACGCAGCATTGCATGGTTGACGAGACATTGAACGCAGCATCGCTTGGTTGAGTAGACATTAAACGCAGCATCGCATGGTTGACGAGACATTAAACGCAGCATCGCATGGTTGACGAGGCATTAAACGCAGCATTGCATGGTTGACGAGACATTAAACGCAGCATCACATGGTTGACGAGGCACTAAACGCAGCATCGCTTGGTTGACGAGACATTAAACGCCCAATTTATAAAAGGTGATGCTGGTCGAGTATCGAACTTGCAAACTTTAACTGTCGGCACGGAAACACTTGACTAACCCCGCCGCTTAAATAATATAATCGGTATGTTGTTTGGATTAGGAAAGGTTAGATTTAGAATAACAAAATCACATTTTGTGTTTATGACAACTTCAGTTATAAGCATCATGTTCAACCTCAGTAAGGAATGTGTAATAACTGGTTTTCACTTTCGTGGCAACGCCAGGAACCGGCAGTGCTAAATTTTAAATCACCGTATACGTATGTAGAATGGAATCGAGCGTAAATGCTTTAAGCCTTAAATAACCCTGAAACATAACCCGCGATGTCATATATTACTGTACAAACTAAGTTCCATCTAAATAAGGGGTCGTTTTTGTATTACTATGAATGAGATTCCATGTTGATTGTTCTCCACTAACTCAGGCAGATGCCATCGAAGCCTTTAATAACACCTCTCGGTATTTAGACGATATAATGAACATTGACAACCATTTCTTTTCTACTATGGTTAATAAAATATATATCACAAAGAACTTCAATAATAAAATATATATCATAAAGAATTTCAATTCAACAAAGCTAATTAATATAAACAATAAATAGTTGAATTCGCTTCTTTGCTTAATATACATCTCTCTTTTGAAAATGGAGATTAAATATGCAAAATATATCACTTTTTTTTTTTTTTATTGTTGACTGGTTATTATCCCCACTTAACGTGCTTAGACGAGGATTGTCCACCGGGAAAATTCGTTTGCGTATATGTTTCTCAACTAAATACTTTTTCTAGAGCTTCTAGTCAAGTCGAGTACTTTAGTTTCCTCAACCTTTGTATAGTTTAAAGCTGCTCAGTGCTACCATGCAATACATTTCGAAAAGCATTTGCAAACTTATTTTATCGTAACGCTTATCTAATTTTAAAATATAAAAGTAATTGAAGAACTATTCTGGGAGAAGGACAACCTGACTTCCTTGTTGACTAGAAACTTCGTAATAATCTTGGTCATGATCACTTTTATACAATCTTTATTAAACGATTCTAAAAAGTATCAAAAGAGGCCATGACCCTATCATGTTGCAACGCACTGTATGTTACGTTTAATTGGCTAACCCATTAGAATTCGCTTCTATGCCTTCCTCTTTGATGTGCGTCGACCAAACATATTGTGGACCCTATAACGGCCTCTACTTAAATCCTGAAAGGAATGAATGACACGGTAAATGCGTGTCTTCAATCATCGTGTCTTGTTGTACCCGTAATGGTTTATTGTCTTTCTGGATTCTGGCAAGGCATGGAGTACTTGCTTTGTGGCTGTACATGCTTTTTTTTATATTCACAAATACTTCATCAACTTTGCGTAATAGTTATATTGCCTGTTATTGCGGCCTAGTTTGTTAGTGGACATAGCAAGGCGGAGTTATATTTATTTGCACTATCCCATTTTATTGTGATGATAATAGGGTAAAATTGAGGTTTGGTACACCAAGAACCTGGTTTACACATCAGCGGCTCTCGTGCCACGGACCGTTCTAAGGCGGTTGCCTATTGTCAACCCGTTTATGACTGTGGTGGCGCAAATATCAATTTTGCAGGATACTTGTAGTTTGTTTTATATGGGTTGGTTTGGTTGACTGTGTTCTGTGCAATTTATATTTCTTTATATCTATTGCATAGGCTCAATCATTTTGCTTAGGCACATAACAATAGAAAAGTTCAATATCTGTAAGTGTTAAATCGGATGCCTAGACCCTCATAAAGATCCCAATTAAGCATGCGTATTCCTCCAGTTTTCCCCAGAGTTGATCTTGTTCCTATTTTCGTATGATGGTATCGTCAAAACTAGTTTTTAATATGTGTCTACTCTAGTCTTTGGTGTCTCTGTTTGTACAAGATACGGTGCCAGCCCTATACATTTAAAAAAAAAGTCTCATCTAAAGGTTTACACACGCACACAAACATGTGTATTACCATAAAGAATATTCCTTCTCCACATCATATACCGTTTTAATACGTAACCTTGTTATAAATAGACTGATTGCATCCGTAACATTCGCAATGGTAAACTTATATTAAACGTTTTCTCGTCGATCAAATTACAAACTGTATATTGCATTTCTTGATAAGTGTTGATCTTAACGAATACATCAAGCTAGTCGTAGTTCGAGGGATGTAATATAATAAACTGAAGAAGGGGACAGTCTTTATTGAGTTTCGGTTGTGGTTCTCTCACACAGCGATTAACGAAATTAACTTAATCCGCGTCAAATTATATTTAACGGCATTATTACCATCGTAAAATAGTTCTTTTGCTAAACGATTATTACTCATTTTGACTGATTAGATCCGTATCAAATTACATTTACGTTTCCTAACATTACAATAAACGCAATGAACTTCTGTTGTAGTCCACATGATCTACGATGTTGTTTTTTTAAGACAAACATCTAGAATCATTCTTCTGTAAACAGTTTTAGGCGGCAGCCATTTTTATCGAGAATCTGGTATCGTTTCCGATTGGCTGACACAAACACACCAGAAAGAACAACATAAAGATAATTCACTGTTTTATAAATTTATAAATAAAGAAAGAAAAATTCATCATTATATCGACGAACTAAATGTGGATGGTCAAACATACTTTAATAAAAACAAAATACGGAGATGTGGTTCCGGTTTCAATGTTTTCTTCTGCACAAATGGTCAAGACGTTTATATTTAAAAGCAAGCTTCGAAGATGATCAAGACTATTCTTTGTGTCGTTTTACTCTCAGATACATCGACATCCAAATGAAAACTTTTCCCTTGCAGCGGTAATCTAACTAACAGGTTACACGCATCACATTATATTTGATCAAATTGTCTTCGGTTCAATTATTCAAATTGGATCAGAGCGTTCAGAGAAAGGACTGATTAACACATTGTTTTCCATTATAGGAATAGAATAATAGGGCATTAATCTAGAATATCTTAGATATTAACTTCGACCTACTTAATGGTTTAATGCCCTTAATAGTTTATTCTCTTGTTGCTCTGGCTTCTGCCAAGTCATTGAGTACCTTCGTTGTGGCTTTCTAAGCTATTGTTTTTTTGTAGCATATTTGTGTTTTACTTATATTGCCTATTGATGCTGCCTTGTTGATTAGAGGTTAGATCATGGCGGGGATGTTTTTATTTACAATGTCCTGTTTTAATGGGACGAAGAAGGTTAAGTGTTAGGTTTGGTGCCCCCTAGAACCGGTTTAAACCCCCAGTGGCCTACTTTGCCACTGACCGTTCTAAGGCGGTAGCCCTATTGTCAACCCTTTCGTGCTTATGATGTCGTTTGCATTTAATATTACTTTTGCCTTCTTGTTTGTCTGTTTGCGTGTTTGTTTCTGTGTTGTGTGGTTGACTGTCCTCCTTGAATGCTACTTTCCCTGTCCGATCTTTTTTTATTTATTTTTACTTGTTTATTACAATCATAATTCAAAAGACCACTAGTGCTAACATGAACCAGTTTGCTCTTCCTTGTTGTGGTCTCAATTACAATAGGTTTGATTGTATATATATATCGTCTTAGAAAAAGTATTATATGAAAATCAAATATTCTTTTCTTTGCTCATGTGTTAATAGTATTTTGAATCATACTCAGGTTTTACCCATTTGAAACAAATGTTTTTGCGGACTTCTTAGAGCAGATGCAGGAGGTTTGTCCGTAAAATACATACATTCGTATTATTTATAATTCATGTAGAAAGTATAAATGTTTCGAGAAAGTATTATTTGGTTGCTATTTACATATGCACATTAACAAATGTATTCTATTTAAATTGCGTCTATAGGAAATCATTCACATTTAGCGCACCATAACACCATTTACAGTCACACGTTCTGAATGAATGAAAGTCATCAAATAATAAATAAAGAAAAGTACAAATCAGTAGTGTCATTACTTACCGGTCCTTTGGGATCATCAAGCCCATTCTGCGTTGCTTTAAAGTAGAAAATTGCTTAAGCCGGTGCTAGGAGGCGTGAGAGGTGTTGCATCTTATAATGACCACTCATGAACAGACTCAATAAAACCCAGTCTGCCACTTTTCTCTCTTGTTTGTGTTTGTTGCTTTCAAGGAATCACCTTTTAAGTATTTATTGACATTCACACTAATGTGTGTCGGCCGTAAAAGGTTACCCCGACTACAAATCATCAGTAGAGTTACTACTTACTGGTCCTTTGATATCATCAAGCCCATTCTGTGTTGCTTTAAAGTAGAATATGGCTTAAGCCGGTGCTAGGAGGCGTAAGAGGTGCTGCATCTTATAATTACCTCTCATGAACAGACTCGATAAAACCGAGTTTGCTACTGTTCTCTCTTGTTTGTGTTTGTTGCTTCCAAGGGATCACCTTTTCAATATTTATTTATAGAGTTTGTCTGTTTAATATAAATCCTCTCAAAATATGTATTCCAATCCAGAGCATACATGTGAATATAAATCCACAATGTCTCTTTTACTTTAATTATATACTGACCTAATATCCCAAAACATTCTATTCTAGCATGCAACGGAAACATAAACATATGTTTTCAGAATTATCCATTAACATTTACATGTAACATCATAAATAATAGGCATAGTGGTAAACAGTAATAATACTTAACTGTTATATGTTAGAGATTTAAAAATATGAGAACTTACAAAGCCTTTTTTATATACTGTCATGTAATTGTTCAGAAGTCTCTGTCTCAGAACATTCCAAACTAGCATGCATCTGAAACATAAATATATTTTCAGAATTATCGAGAAACATTTACATGCAACATCATAAATAATATTCATAGGGGTAACACTAAAAAGTAATCAACTGCATAACTGTTAAATGTTATAGCTTTAATAATACGAGAATAGTACCAAGTTTCTAAACATTTCATGTAAACCCCTCGTATTGAGCATATCCGTTTAGTGTATTATATCTAATTTAGTCTTAATAAAACAATGAAAGCAAATTTTCCAAGCCGTTTTACTCGAAACATGTTATAATAACCAGACACTTTGGGGTCAATTAAGAAAAAAAATGTACAAATTGCTACCGATGGGGTCTATACATCCACTAAGAACGATATAAAAACAGCAGCATATTAATAAGGTTACACCTTTAGGAGAGTAACAAGTATGTTAAACAAATGGTGCTATATATATATAGGGAGAGATTACATTTTAGATATGCACAATGCATTTTGACATTTTGAAGAATACCTTCGGTACGCAGGTTTCGTTATACCCTAAAACAATCCAGGCTTCACCACCCGTTATGCTGTGTGTTGTCCTTTATATTGACTAGTTAACTTGTTCATTGACTCAGTTTGTGGTGTAGTGGGGGCCAACGGCGAAATTGCATTTGTGTGCTGTGGTTTCTATTGGATCAGTTTTGTGTGTTGTGATTTCTATTGGATCAGTTGTGTGTGCTGTGATTTATATTGGATCAGTTTTGTGTGCTGTGGTTTCTATTGGATCAGTTTTGTGTGCTGTGGTTTCTATTGGATCAGCTGTGTGTGCTGTGATTTCTGTTGGATCAGTTTTGTGTGCTGTGGTTTCTATTGGATCTGTTTTGTGTGCTGTGGCTTCTATTGGACTGCTTTTCTCCTTTTAAAAGCTTGTTTTTTTTAAACATTCCTGTTTAAGAAACTAAACATTTTAACAGCAAATTTACTTCTAAATATCCTATTATTTAGCTCATTTTCTACACGAACGCGCAAAGACAACATCATAAACACCTACGACTTGTCCACCCTATATACTACTCTACCACATAATCTGATCACAGATACATTGCTTCAGCTTATTCAGAACACATTCGCAAGAGAATATACAACTTTTCTAGCTTGTAGTAATGTCAGGGTTTTCTTTACTAACGCCCCTGTTGATAATTATAATTTGTGGACTTGTACTGATGTTTGTAGAGCGTTATCTTTCCTTTTCGATAACATCTGTATAAGATACGGTAAAATTGTTTACCGCCAGGTTGTTGGTATTCCTATGGGTACTATCTGTGCGCCACTTGTCAGATTTGTTTTTCTACTGCTATGAAAGAGATTTTATGTTGAGTTTGTCACCTGCTAGACAGCGTGAAGTTATTGATGTGTTTAATGATACATCTCGGTATCTAGATGACATACTCAATATTGATAATCCGTTCTTTGTTCATATGGTTACTAACATTTATCCACCAGAGCTCACATTGAATAAAGCCAACAGTTCGGATACAGTAGCAGAATTTCTCGATCTTCTTCATCGCTCGATTTCTAATGATTCCATACATATCTGTGATAAGAAGATGACTTCAACTTTAACATCGTTAACTATCCACACCTGGATGGGGATGTACCTCAAACTACATCATACGGGGTTTATATTCTCCCAGTTCATTCGTTTTCCTAGAGCTTGTAATGATGTTATAG